>SJYV01017827.1:109669-131457 GCA_006410875.1 Neotragus pygmaeus
TCCTGCCCCCAATCCCTCCAAGCATCAGAGTCTTTTCCAGTGAGTCAACTCTTCGCATGAGGTGGCCAAAGTACTGGAGTTTCAGCTTCAGCATCATTCCTTCCAAAGAACACCCAGGCCTGATCTCCTTCAGAATGGACTGGTTGGATCTCCTTGCAGTCCAAGGGACTCTCAAGAGTCTTCTTCAACACCACCGTTCAAAAGCATCAATTCTTTGGCGCTCAGCCTTCTTCACAGTCCAACTCTCACATCCATACATGACCACAGGAAAAACCATAGCCTTGACTAGATGGACCTTAGTCGGTAAAGTAATGTCTCTGCTTTTGAATATGCTATCTAGGTTGGTCATAACTTTTCTTCCAAGGAGTAATAGTATCATATTATTCATGTGAAAATAATATATGTGTGTTTGTGTGTAAGGAGAATAAAGAAAAAATATCAAACTATGTGGGGAAGAAAATGGCATGGGGTAATTGAAGTGATTTATTTCTTAATCACTTAAAAATTAATTTTTCATCTGTATACTCTTGTCTTATTCATATTATTTTACAGAAGAGTATGTGTTTTTCATATAATAAAATAGATAACAAATGAATAATTTTCATAACTAATATTAAGAGTCATGTCCAACTCTTTGCGACCCCATGAACTGTAGCCCACCAGGCTCCTCCTTCCATGGAATTTTCTAGGCAAGAATCCTGGAGTGGGTTGCCATTTCCTTCTCCAAGGGATCTTCCTGACCCAGGGGTCGAACCTGGGTCTCCCACATTGTGGGCAGGTGCTTTATTGTCTGAGCCACCGGGGAATTAATATTAAGAGGGTAGCAATTTAAGAACAAGGTCCAGACTTTTGGTATTGGCAGCATAGTTTGCGTCAGATTTGTCCTCTCGAAGAAAAATTGATAAACTCTGGCCAAAATATTTTTTAAATGACTTGAAATTCCTGGAGAATGACCAAAAAATAGGAAGAAATGTGAGGGAATTTAATTCTTGAAAGAATAGAATATGCTGCATGAGATCCATGCTTGTATGGCTTGTCCTCAGAGAATCCTTCCCAGATCTTGCAAAGCGTGATGATAGAAGACAGCAGCAAGCTGTAGCCTGAGGAGTCGGGGGACAGGATTTAGGGCTGTCAGAGGACTGGAACTTGAGGAAGGAAAACCAGGAAGAAGGGAGCTACCGAAGGCAGAAGCACCAAATCTATTCATAAAATGTCCTCAGATCCTTGGCTGACCTTCTAAGCTATATGAATAGAGAGACTCCAAAGAAATTAGGGGAAATAACTTCCTGAAGCCTGAAAGAGTTGAGTAGCAACTTCCATAGCTCTTCACTTCAAGGGAAGCAGTACCTGGAGTTTGAGTGTTATCATGTTAGGGGAGCTTGGTAAATACCACAGGCATTCCACTGAAATTCCAGAAGGACAGTGACCAGCCCAAGGAATTCTCCCTAATAAGGCCAAATTTAAAAGAAATGATTTATAGTAAAGCATAAAACCAAGGTTCCACAAACTCAAGGTGATACACCAATAATTTACTGTCTGCTATAACAAAACTCAACCCTCCTCAGAGGAAGATAACAGAATCCAGAATCTCCACAATGTTTCTTACCTACAGTGCTGAGTATGCAACAAAAAGTTATTAGACACAAGAACAAACAGGAAAATGTGGCTCAGTAGAGAAAAAATAAGGCAATAAAAACAAACCCTTAGATAATTCAATGTTGGAATTAACAGACAAGATAACTGGATTAAAGAACCCACAGGAAAACGTAAAAAATAATGTGTTTAGAAATGGAGAACCTCAGTAGAGATACAAAAACTGTAAAAACACAAAAACAAAACCCCCAACTCTGTGAATGTTTATTGAATTGTGTGCTCTAATTGGATGAACTGTATATTATATAATTTATATCTGAATAAAATTGTTACATATATTTAAAATTGTCAGTGGAAATCTTTGAACTAAAAAATATGCTAACTGAAATAAAACACTCATTGAATAAGATTAAAAGCAGTTTGGGAAAATGGCAGAGTATGATCCTCCAAAAATTCATTCCTCCAGAAAACAACAAAAAAAATTGGAAAACAATCGATATGATTAACATATGCAGAACTATGGGAATTAACCAGAAGCTTGGAGCAACCTGGGGAGTGTGTATTTAAGAAAAATGGTTGAGTCTCAGTTACAGCAGCAAGTTTTGTAGCATTTAAACTTGCCCTAGTCTCATCTCTCACTTTCCAGTCCTTCAGTGGCCTTGAAGGATAATAGCCCAATTCCCTCTTGGGAAGCCCTTTTGGCAGTCACTGGTGGGAATAAAATGGAGCTGGCGCTCTTTCAAAGACTTGTTCCCAAGAAGTGTCATTATTTGGCCTGTGCCTAAAGATTGCAATTACAAGTCTGGTTTGAAGCTAGCTTATACAAGCAGCCTCATTCTTAGGGGAGGTGGAGGGTGGTGGTGTTCGAAAAAAGTTACAGGCACATGTTTCAACTTCATGACTACCTGAGGCAATAAATAACAGCGGAGGGTAGCAAAAACTAGCCAAAAAGCATAAAAGGAAAATCTCAGGAATGAGATGAGCATGGGGTCTTGAAAAGTCCTGTCGTATTCTTGGCAGTCTACACGGTCACATACCTGTGTAGGGTCACATACATGTGCACATGCTCAGGAAGACTAGAGAAAGACCTAAGCTTTCAACTTATGTCTGGCCTTGAGGATTTGTGCAAATAGGGAGTAAAGGCTTAGCTGGAGTAGTAAACTGCCTGACTAGTGTGGAAGGTACACACCAACACACACGCAGAAACCCTTGGCAATGACTTATTGGTTCTGGTTGTTTAAGAAAATCTCTCTCTGTCCACTCATTTGCTAATCAACAAGCTAACCAACTAAAAACCTATTGGCCATATACAATAAAGAATATAGGCTTTGTGTGTATGAGCTGCTCAGGCATGTCTGACTCTTTGTGACGCCATGGCCCCTCTGTCCACGGAATTCTCCAGGCAAGAATACTGGAGTGAGTAGCCATTCCCTTCTCAAGGGGATCTTCCTGACCCAGGGGTAGCCATTCCCTTCTCCAGGGGATCTTCCTGACCCAGGGATTGAACCCAGGTCTCCTGCATTGCAGGCAGATTCTTTTCCATCTGAGTCATCAGAGAAGATTTAAAGAATTAATTCAGAGGAATTACTGAAAACAAAAACAAANCCCTTCTCCAGGGGATCTTCCTGACCCAGGGATTGAACCCAGGTCTCCTGCATTGCAGGCAGATTCTTTTCCATCTGAGTCATCAGAGAAGATTTAAAGAATTAATTCAGAGGAATTACTGAAAACAAAAACAAACAAAACTCTACACAACTACAAGTAACAATAACACAAGCACTGGGGGGAGGTGTGATTTACAAGCACCACAAAATAGTATTTTAAATGCCTAGTTTTAATGAAAAATTATCATTGTTTTTATGTGAATACAAAAAAAGTTGTCACAGGAAAAAAAGGGAATTAATAAAAACTGTCCCTGAAGAAGTCCAGATGTTAAACCTGCTAGACCAATGTTTAAAATTGACTATTTTAAATATATTCAAAGCACTGAAGAAACCATGTCTAAAGAAATAAAGAAAATTATGAAAATGATGTATCATCATTTAGAGAATATAAAAAAAGAGACAATTGTAAAAAATACCCAAATGGAAATTCTGGAGTTGAGAAATATAATTAGAATGGAAAATTCACTAGAGGTCTTCATCAGCAAATTTGAGTAGGCAGAAGACATAGTCAGTGAAGTCAAAGATAGCTTCAAATTATAAAAGCAAAAACTGACAATTAGAAGATAAAAAAAAGGAATGGGAGAATTAAACAACACTATAAATCAAGTTGATCTGGTGTACATCTATAGAATATTCTACTCAGTACCAACTAAATGTGCATCCTTCTCAAGTGCATATGGATTATTCCCCAGAGAAGACCATATGTTAGGCAATAAGACAAGACTTAGTAAGTTGGAAAGAATTGAACTCATACAGTGCAAGTTCTCCAGGCAAACTGAAATAAAATTAGAAATAGTTGGGGTNACTCAGTACCAACTAAATGTGCATCCTTCTCAAGTGCATATGGATTATTCCCCAGAGAAGACCATATGTTAGGCAATAAGACAAGACTTAATAAGTTGGAAAGAATTGAACTCATACAGTGCAAGTTCTCCAGGCAAACTGAAATAAAATTAGAAATAGTTGGGGTGTTTGGGATTGACATGTACACATGGCTATATTTAAAAAGCATAACCAACAAGATCCTACTGTATAGCACAAGGAACTCTGCTCAATGTTAGGTGGCAGCCTGGATGGGGGAGAGGGGAAGTTTGAGGGAGAATAAAGAAAAAAAAAATCTTAAAAGCAGCCAGAGAAAAAGGACACAGGGGGACAATTATAAGAATGTCAGCTGACTTCTCATCAAAAAAAGAAGTCCGGAAGACAATGAAATGATAATTTTGAAGTGCTGGAAGAAAAAGATGGCCAAAGTAGAATATTATATTGAGTGAAATATATTTTTCTGAATAAAATGAGATATATTTTCAGATAAGCAAAGCTGAAAGAATGCATTGCCTCAAACTACACTGCGAGAACTACTAAAGGAAGTTCTTCAGGAGGAAAGAAAGTGTTATTAGATGAAAAATTGGATCCACAGGGAGGAATAAAGAGTACTGGAAAGGGAATATATATGTTTAAAAATAAAATAACTATTTTTATTTTCAAAATTCTTTAAAATTCAGTTGTCTGTTTAAAGCAAATGGTGGCAATGTACTGTGGGGCTTATGAAATGTTCTTGTGAAATATAGCACAGAAGATAGGATGAGGTGCAAAATGGAATTATACCATTGTATAGCACTCTTGCCTGGAAAATCCCATGGACGGAGGAGCCTGGTAGGCTGCAGTCCACCGGGTCGCAAAGAGTCAGACACAACTGAATGACTTCACTTTGACTTTTCACTTTCATGCATTGGAGAAGGAAGTGGCAACCCACTCCAGTATTCTTGCCTAGAGAATCCCAGGGATAGGGGAGCCTGGTGGGCTGCTGTCTATGGGGTCACACAGAGTCGGACACGACTGAAGTGANTATGCCTATCTTGAAGGATATATATATGTATGTATATATATATATATATTTATTTATTTATTTATTTATTTGGCTGCCAGGTCTTAGTTATGAATGTGGGTCTAGTTCCTCAATCAGGGATAGAACCCTGGCCCCCTGCATTGGGATCACAGGGTTTTAGTTGCTGCACCACCAGGGTAGTCCCTCTAATCACCCATTTTACAGGAGTCGGTCTCTCTACATGTATCTGTCTTCTCCCTGTTTGTGGTGGTTTAATCACTAAATTGTGTCCGACTCTGGAGACCCCATGGACTGTAGCCTGCCAGGTTCCTCTGTCCATAGGATTTTCCAGGCAAGAATACTGGAGTGTGTTGCCATTTCCTTCTCCAGGGGATCTTCCCAACCCAGGGATCAAACCCGGGACTCCTGCACTGCAGGCAGATTCTTTATTGATTGAACTACCAGGGAAGCCATGACAAGCAATGACAAGGTTCTGTTTACCTTGTCATATTTATCACTATTCGAAAATATCTCATATATTTGTTATTTTGTTTACTGTCTGAATCCCTTCATTGGAATGTAAGCTCCTTGAAGACAGAAACTCTGTCTTATTCACCACACTCTCCTAAATACCCAGTTCATGGCTGGCTCAGTTTAGGTGTCCAGTAAATATTTGATGAAAGAATAAATAATTCCCCAAACAGTCATAAAGCTATGGCCATGTAGCCTTAGCCCTCCTGCTTGGACCACAGCATCATGGCCAGGGAACCCTGTCTAACTGGTATCTACTACCTCAAGTACTAGGAAAAGGCCAAGAGGGAAAATAGAGCTTTAAGAGATGACTTGCAAACTTAAATTTCTAGATAGCCAAGAATATTATAGGATTGACTGGTTTGCGGCTCCTCTATATACTGTCTTCCTTCTCTGCCTACTAAAAAGAGGGAGGTACTAGAGATACAGAACCATCACCTACCAGGAATATCAGGTATATTCTTGTGTGAGATCTCCAACAGAACCAATTCTTCGTACCATGAACTAAAGCCCAGGCTCCTTATACCTGGTTCAGCTAGACTCAGTGAGAACACAGGGTTCCAATGTATGGCTTTGTGGGGAAAGAAAGCATGGTTATGGCATAACCATAAGATATGATGGCTTCTTCCTTGACCAAAAGAATAAGCCCATTTCTTTTCCCAGTACCTGCCGAGATTCAAGTCCACAGAACTTTACCAATCACACTGTAGGCCCGACATAGCCCCGAAAACTGCCACAGAGGACACGGATGAGAGAAACAGTCAGCAAGCTCACCACCACCAACTTTACAGGAGGAAACAAACATATGAGCACACACGGCTGACTGCTAACATCAGAAGAAACTCAGAGCATGCTCGCCCTAAGAATCACTCATTATAGGAACAAACAATCCACTTAGAAGACAAGATGCAGAAGGTAGATGGAATCAGTGGTAATAAATGTACATGTTCCNGCCCACCAGGCTCTTCCGTCCATGGGATTTTCCAGGGAAGAGTACTGGAGTGGGTTGCCATTGCCTTCTCCATGTAAAATGTGCCACCTTGGAAACCAATCTGGCAATTTTTCAAAAGTTTAAACACAATATTACCATATGGCCTAATACTTAAACTCCTAGGTATATGCCCAAGTGAAATGAAAAGGTATATACATACAAAAATTTATGCACAAGTGCTCATAGCAGTATTATTCATTATAGCCAAAATGTGGAAACAACTTATGTCCATCAACTGAAGAATGGATAAATAAAATTTGGCTTATACCTACAATGGAATATTATTTCACCATAAAAAAGAATTAAGTACTCATCCATGCTACAACATGGATGAATCTTGAAACCATCATGCTAAGCAGAAGAAGTCAGCCATAAAGACCACAAATTATATGATTCCATTTATATAAAATGTCCAACACAGGCAATTCTAGAGACAGAAAGTGGTTTATTTGTAGACTAGGGCTAGAAGTGGGCTGGCAGCAGAGGGAAGGGAGCTAAACGATCCATGGGTATTTTNATAAAGACCACAAATTATATGATTCCATTTATATAAAATGTCCAACACAGGCAATTCTAGAGACAGAAAGTGGTTTATTTGTAGACTAGGGCTAGAAGTGGGCTGGCAGCAGAGGGAAGGGAGCTAAACGATCCATGGGTATTTTTAGTGGCAGTAAAATTGTTTGTGCTGATGGTTGCACAACCCTATGAATATTCTAAAAATCACTGAATTGTATACAGTTGATCTGTGAACAGCACAAGGGTTAGGGACGCCGATTCCTACACAAAAATCCACGTGGAAATTTACAATTGGCCCTCGGTATCCATGGTTCCACATCCGTGGATTCAACCTGTGAAGAGGGATTGTGGAAAAAATCTGCATGTGAGAGGACCTGCACAGTTCAAACCCAAGTTGTTCAGGGTTAACGATACTTAAATAGCTAAAGTTGTATGGCATGTGAATTAGATATCAATAAAACTCTAAAAAATACCAATGGAGAAGATGAAAATGGAATACTAAAAATACTTGATTAAGCCAAAAGAAGGTAGAAAAGAAAGAACAATGAAACAGAGAACACGGGGAATAAACAGAAAACAACTAACAGTATGGTTGACTAAAACCCAGCCGTATCTATAATTATATTATGTGCAAATAGACTGAAAGTGAAAGTGCTAGCTGTTCAGTCATGTCTGACTCTTTGTGACCCCAAGGACTGTACACCACCAGGCTCCCCTGTCCACGTAATTCTTTAGGCAAGAATATTGGAATGGGTTGCCATTCTCCAGGGGGTCTCCCCAACCCAGGAATCGAACCTGGGTCTCCCGCATTGTAGTCAGATTCTTTACCAGGTGAAGTAAAGAATTCCTTTACCAGGGAAGCCTGTACATGGGCTAAATATCCCAATTAAAAGAAGGACATTGACAGACTAGATTTGAAAAAAACAGGACCCTTTAATTCTTCCTGAACTTTGTTTTGAGATGCAACCAAGTTACTTTTAAGCGGTCTGAGACTTTTGGGTCTTGGTTTTATGATTTTTCAGGTGGGTCTGCAGTACTGCTCAATCCGAGACTCATTTTTCCCTGCTCCCGAGGCATTCTGTACAATGCTTGAGTTCTCTGCCCCATGTCTGGTGAATGTAGGGTTTTTCTGGTCCTGTGTGAGTGCCAGGTGCAGCTCTCTCTAATCCTTTTGGATGGTTCTTTCTCCAGTCTCAGAAGGTTTCCTCACACACATACCCCGGTATCTGCTGAATACTGGAGTGGGATCCTCTATAAACCTTCAGGGTTCTCTCTCCGCACGGTTCTCCACTCTTTTGTGTTCGGCCCTGTATAAACTCTAGCTGCCTTGTCTCCAGACTCTCAGTTCCTTCCTATCAACTCAGGACATCTGTAGATTCTGCCAAAGTTCCCCTTACTTATTCCATGACTTAGAAACTCTTTCAGGGGAGCAAGTTTGGGAAATCATGGGACTTACCTCATTTGTTTCCCAGTCTCGAAGATCAGTTCAGTTCAGTTCAGTTGCTCAGTTATGTCTGACTCTTTGTGAGCCCATGAATCGCAGCACTCTAGGCCTCCGTGTCCATCACCAACTCTCAGAGTCCACCCAAACCCATGTCCATTGAGTCAGTGGTGCTGTCCAACCATCTCATCCTCTGTCATCCCTTTCTCTTCCTGCCCTCAATCTTTCCCAGCATCAGGGTCTTTTCAAATGAGTCAGCTCTTCGCATCAGGTGACCAAAGTATTGGAGTTTCAGCTTCAACACCAGTCCCTCCAATGAACACCCAAGGCTGATCTCCTTTAGGATTGACTGGTTTGATCTCCTTGCAGTCCAAGGGACTCTCAAGAGTCTTCTGCAACACCACCGTTCAAAAGCATCAATTCTTCTGCGCTCAGCTTTCTTTATAGTCCAACTCTCACATCCATACATGACCACTGGAAAAACCACAGCCTTGACTAGACAGACATTTGTGTCTGATGTACTGTATCTTGAAAACTTTTCATGTATTTTCTCTGTTTCGGGTGCGGGGATAAATCTGATTCCTGGTACTCTATCTTGGCTGGAGGTATAAGAAAGCTGGTGGTGTGGCCATTTTAATATTAGAAAAAGTAAACTTTAAGACAAGATATATTATCAGAGATAAAGATGTCATCTCTTAATGATGAGGATCCACTTTTCAAGAACGATGGTACTGAAATCTCCAATGATTGTGAATTTGACTAGTTCTCCTGATAAGTTTGTCAATTTTTGCTTTATGTATTTTGAAGTTCTATTATTAGGTGCTGTTAGGGACTAAATGTTTGTGTATCCCCCAAATTTGTATGTTGAAGTCTTAATTCCCAAAGTATTGGTATTTAGATGTAGGGCATTTTGGTAGTTAGGTTTAGATGAGGTCATGAGTAGGGCCCCCATGATGGGATTAATGTTTTTATAAGAAGAAGAAGAAACCAGAACTCTCCCTCTCTCGTATGCGGGGCTACAGCGAGAAGGCTGGCTATCTACAAGCCAGGAAGAGGAGTCTCATGAACCTCTGGACTTCCCAGCCTCCAGAACTGTGAGAAACAAATTTCTATTGTTTAAGCCACTCAGTCTGTGGTTTGCTATGGCAGCCCAAGCTGACTGATACAGGTGCATAGACATTGCTATGTCCTCTCAGTAACTGGTAAAACAAGTGCACAAAAACAGTAAGGATATAGGAAATTTGAACATTATCAACCAATTTGACCAAATGGACATTTATATAACACTAATGCAACAACTCAGGAATACTTTATACAAGGAACATTTACCAAGGTAGACCATACACTGGGCATTAAAACAAATCTCAGTGAATTTCAAAGGACGGAAACCATACAGAGTATGGTCAGTGATCATCATGAAATTAAATGAGAAACAAACAAAAATAAATTTTAAAAAAAGGAAAATTCCCAAATATTTGGGTATTAAGGAACACCATTTAAATCTATAGGTCAATAAGGACTTATAAGGGATATTCAAAGCTATTTTGAATTGAATGGTAATGAACTTATACCAAAATCTGGAGGATGCAGCTAAAGCAACACTTAGAAGGAAATTTATAGCTTTAAGTACTAATATTAGAAAACACCAGTTTTAAAATCAATTATCAATGCTTCCACCTTAAAATTTTAAAAAAGAAGAGAAAATTAAATTCAAAACAAGGAGGATAAAGGAAATAATAGAAATAAGAGTGGAAACAAAGGAAAGAGAAACAGATAAATACAGAAAGTCAACAAATCCAAAAATCAATAAAAATAACAAATTATTGATATATGCAATAACAGATTGGCTTAAAATCATGTTAAGTGAAAGAAGCCAGTCAAAAAAATAGGATTCCATTTATCTGAGGTTCTAGATAGTGGCCCACTGATCAAATGCAGCCCAATGCCTGTTTTTATATAATCTTGAGTTAAGAATAGTTTTTACATTTTTTTAAGAGTATTGTAAAAGAGAAAGAGGAGGAGAAATAGTGCTAAGTCACTTCAGTCGTGTCTGACTCTGTGCGACCCCATAGACGGCAGCCCACCAGGCTCCCCTGTCCCTGGGATTCTCCAGACAAGAACACTGGAGTGGGTTGCCATTTCCTTCTACAATGCATGAAAGTGAAAAGTGAAAGTGAAGTCACTCAGTCGTGTCTGANATGAGATGGCTGGATGGCATCACTGACTCGATGGACGTGAGTTTGAGTGAACTCCGGGAGTTGGTGATGGACAGGGAGGCCTGGCGTGCTGCGATTCATGGGGTTGCAAAGAGTTGGACACGACTGAACTGACTGTGTTGCTGTTGTTCAGTCACTAAGTCGTTCTACTCCCTGCAACCCCATGAACTGTAGCATGCCAGGCTTCCTTGTTCTTTACAATCTTTCTCCAGGCCAGAATACTGGACGGCCTTTCCCTTCTCCAGGGGATCTTCCCAAACCAGGGATCAGACCCAGGTAACCCACATTGCAGGCAGATTCTTTACCAGCAGAGCCACCAGGGAAGCCCAAGAATACTGGAGTGGGTAGCCTATCCCTTCTCCAGTGGAACTTCCTGACCCAGAAATCAAACCAGAGTCACCTGAATTGCAGGTGGCTTCTTTACCAGTTGAGCTATCAGTGAAGCCCTAGTATCTTTTGCAGTTTGCTCAAAACTCACGTCCACTGAGTGGATGATGCCATCCAACCATCTCATCCTCTGTCGTCCCCTTCTCCTCCTGCCCTCAATCTTTCCCAGTATCAGGGTCTTTTCCAATGCGTCAGCTCTTTGAATCAGGTGGCCAAAGTACTGGAGCTTCAGCATCAGTCCTTCCAATGAATAATCAGGGCTAATTTCCTTTAGGATGGACTGGTTTGATCTGCCTGCAGGCCAGGGGACTTTCAAGAGTCTTCTCCAGCACTGGGTTTCTTTACTCCAGTTCTTTGAATCTCAGTTTCTTCACTGATGAAATGGGACTAATATCTAATTTATAGGGTTCCTAGGAGGCTTAAGAGTGGGATTTATATAAAGCATACAGTCTAGCACATTGTAGCTGCCAATACAAATGATCTTCCTATTTGGGTTTTTGTTACTAGAGAACACAGAGCCAAATTGGAATTTGAAAGTTGCCAGCCTGCATATTTAGACTAAATTTTCATATAATGGAGCTATAATTTAAAACAACCTGGTCTTGACCCTCTTGTCTTCATTTGTGTTTTCCTGATTCTGATTATTTAATTCTCATACAGCTATTTTTCGTAGGTAATTTTATGGATGTTTTTCTAAGTTTTTTGTAGAACTAAGTGGATAAAACCTAACTGATGTCAGGAGAGACACATCCTTATTATGATGCTGCAAATAATGCCTGTGTGATTTGGGGTATGGAGTCTGTGAACCTCAGTTTCTTCATCTGTAGAATGGGGGTAAGAATAAACTTGCCTGTTCTCTTATGGTGCAGGAATGAGGATATACAGCTCCAGAGTTTTACAAAAGAACTTTTGTAAACTATGAAAAATTTAAAAGTAGAAACACCTGTTAGTTTTCCGATGATGCTCCATTTTATTCAGTTTTGTAATTACACCACTCCCCCAACTATGCTCGGGACTCAGGATGGGACAGGCATATCCTAAGCAATGAAAAAAACGGCCAATGAATGTCTCTTTCATACCCTCAACCATTGCTTCTTTACTGAACAGATAGCTTGATGGCCCAGCATGGGATGCTCCTAAGAGATAAACTGCCTTCCCCCATCAGACATGAAACCATTCAACAGAATAGAAGCAAAAAATGAAGATGGAGTTTACTAACAGTACCCAATGGGCAAGCGAGTCTGTCAAATGCTATTACAGGAAGGATAGATGGCTAAGCCTTGTATCACAGAATTCAATAGTGATTTGTTTTGAAGCATTTTGATTTGGGGTGAAAATAAACAAGCAGAGAGTGAGACTATGAACAAAAGACATAAGGAAGATTTAAACAGGAATATAGAAAAGAAAGCACCAGGAGAAAGACCCAGAAAATGATCCTAGTGAGCCAAAGATCTCAGAAAAAGAACAAGCAGGTAAACAGGGCCATAAGATCAAAATCAGATTACTTAATAAAAGCCAGCAATCCTTTGAACGGAAAACAATGGACATTGTTGACAAGCACTCCTTTTTCAAGAATGCCAAAGCTCTCCAGAGCAACAGCCCACCCCTGACAGAGAGCCATCACCCCGTATCCTGGAGGTCACTAGCCCTCTACAAAATTGGGAGGCTTGATGGAATGGATGCTGTAGAACTCAGTGGTCACTCAGAATTGAAAATCGGGAAAACAAACTCACACAGTTGGGGTGCTAAGGTTGAATGAGGTCAGGGGCCACCTGTTCCATAATGAAATAATGGTTTTTCTGTAATCTTTTCCAAGGTGACACCTATTCTCTGCTCAATGCTTCCTCAACATTTGTGAATAATCTCAGGGCTTCCTAAAGACACTGATGCAGAAGCCAGTCACTTTCCTAATGTCACAAAAATAGATTCAATTTTACATACATCAGGGTGATTTCAGAAGCAATTTCCACATTGCCAATGTAAGCATTACTTACATTCCCCGCCCCCTCCCCCAATCACATCCAAGTGGTTCCACAGAGCATTTTAAAAGGTACCTGATGCATTTCAGGGCATTCAAAAGAATCTCCAGAACATGTTTGTGGTTCTAATCTGAGGATACCATATAAATAGACAGAATCCTAATTACTCATTGATTCAAACAAATGCAAAAATGTCTTAATGAGTATAATGTTGATTAAAAAAAAAACAATATTAAAATAAATGCACNCTCCAGAACATGTTTGTGGTTCTAATCTGAGGATACCATATAAATAGACAGAATCCTAATTACTCATTGATTCAAACAAATGCAAAAATGTCTTAATGAGTATAATGTTGATTATAAAAAAAACAATATTAAAATAAATGCACATACAATATGTATATATATACATATGTCTGTGTATGTATGCATGTTATGCCTGTGTGTATATATGCATGTTATGCCTGTGTGTATATAAATATAAAACACACACATATCAATCTTGGAAAGATTGTGTCTGGACTTTAAAACATCTAATTAGATTTTATTGGATCTGCTGCTTCTTCCTCACTGGCTGGTCAATCCATCCCAGTCTTGGGTGCTTTCATCTTAAACAGTTTAAGTTTTAGCTCATGGGGGACATGGAAGTGGTATTTTCCCCTTGAAATCCAAGAAACTGGTGTTCCCCAGGTTTTCACGCGTGGTCAAATGCCTATAAATTGGGTGTCATGATGTTAGTCGTGTGTCTCTGACCACATCTCTTTGGTCTTCAGAGTCCCCCCATGACGTTTTTACAAATGGAGTAAGTGTGCACAAGAGCTTGGCCTGGACGGGAAGGAATTTGGTGAACAGGTGCCACTTGGTCAGCACGTGCCAACAGCTAGACCTGCTAGTGAACTCCCTTGCCCAGAACAAAAGCAGGAGAGTCGGCGACAAGTTAACACAGCCAGAGGCAGGGCGTGGGGTCAGGGTGCTCAGCGTGCACCTGCAAGGAGAAGCCAGGCCCAGTTCCCTGCCACCCCCTTTTCTGCCTCTCCTGCCATCTGCTGGAAACGTACAAATCCCAGAAATTCACCTGCGTGGAGAATGGATTCAGAACTGACTCTGTGGGGAGACAGGGCTTCCCTGATGGCCCACTGGTAAAGAATCTGCCTGCCAATGCAGGAGACGTGGGTTCAACCCCTAATCAGGCAAGATCCTACATTCCGAGGAGCAACCAAGCCCATGCGCCACAATTCTTGAGCATGAGCTCCAGGGCCCAGGAGCCGCAGCTACTGAGCCCACGTGGCCTAGAGCCTGTGCTCGCCACTGAGAGAAGCCACGGCAAAGAGAAGCCCGCACAGTGCTACTGGAGAGTGGCCCCTGCTCGCTGCAGCTAGAGAAAAGTCCCCGAAGCAACAGAGACTCTGTACAACCAAAAGTAAACCGATTATTTTTTTTTTTAAAAAGAACTGACTCTGTGGTTAGGCAGACTGTAAACTTGCTCTGCTCTCTGAGAAAAACAAGCTAAATATTTGCTCATGAAATAATCAGTATGTACTGTTAAGACTCTGCCCAATTCTCAGCCTTAACAAGTGCTCAAACTTAGCATCACCAAGACTGGGCAAAGTGATAGCTTTGTGATAGTTTAGCAGAGTGATAGTTTCTACTGAAATGATGCAAAGGGAAGTATGTACACAATATCACCTGTGCAGCATTTTTGCCAAAATGTTTAACCTGAATATGACCATGACGAAAAAATTCAGACGAATCTGGACTCAGGAGTATTGGACAGCTAGCCTGGAATTTTAAAAGATGTCAGTATCCTGAAAGGAAAAATAAAGGTGGGAGAACAGTGTAGATAAAAAGGTGATGGAAATGTGGAGGTCAAACATAAAGTGAGCACCCTGACTGAATCCTGGATCCAAAAGATAGTAACAAATAAAAGAAAGAGCACGTTAGGGTCACGGGGGAAATTCAGCAATGGACTGGTCTATCAGAGACTGAAACCAGGTCACATATCTTGGGGAAGATAATTTTACTGCAATTATGCTGAAGAGCTGTCCTCATTCTCAGGAAACGTGCTGAATTTTCTGGAGGTGGGAGTATCACGATGTCCAAATCTTCCATCTAGATGGTTCAGAAAATTGTGTATATATAGTGTGTGTGTATATACTGTGTGTATGTGCACTGTATGTGTGTGAGAGAGAGAGAGAGGGAGAGTGGGTGCAAATGTTGCAAATTGTGAACAACTGGTGAACCTAGGTAAAAGGTGTATGGGTATTCATTTTAATATTTTTTTCTATCATTATATGTTTAAAGCAAAATCTCTTTCCTAAGGCAGCACGTCAGTATTTGAAAACCTCTGCTGCCTCTTTCAAAGTTCAGTGCTTCTAACCAAGGTGCCTGTAAGAACCCCCCAAGTGGCTTTTACAAAATCTATATCCCTGAGTCCCACTCCTGGTGCCCCAGGAGGTTTTGATTCAGCAAGTAAGGTGTGGGGCCTAGACATGTGGATTTTGTAAACTTCCTCAGCTAGACGCTGTGCTGCGCGTGAGAATAGGAATCAGGGGTCTGCGGTAGCCTCGGATCCTGGATCTACCAGGAGACAGCTGTGTACCAGTGGGCAGGTCAGCCGAACACTGAACTCTGGATGCATCATCTATAAAATGGGAACGAGCATAGAAAGCATCTCACGGGCTGTGGTGTGGACAAAGGCGGTCCATAAATGCTTGTTTCCTTTCTGTCTTCATCCTCTCATAGACCCCCGTCATCCCAAATTGATCTTATCCATGTGTTTTTGTTTTTGCCTTTTCATACTGTTCATGGGGTTCAGGAATTCCAAAAAACATCTACTTCTGTTTCATTGACTATGCTACAATCTCTGACTGTGTGGATCACAAAAAACTGTGGAAAATTCTTAGAGATGGGAATATCAGAGCACTTTACCTACCTTCTGAGAAACCTGTATGCAGGTCAAGAAACAACAGTTAGAACTGGACATGGAACAATGAACTGGTTCAAAATTGGGAAAGGAGTATGCCAAGGCTGTATATTGTCACCATGCTTAAATCACTTATATGCAGAGTATATCATGAGAAATACCAGGCTGGATGAAGCACAAGCTGGAATCAAGATTCAGGGAGAGATATCAACAACCTCAGAGTATAACAGAGTATAACACTCTAATGACAGGAAGTAAAGAGGAACCAAAGAACCACTGGATGAGGGTGAAAGAGGGGAGTGAAAAAGTTGGCTTAAAACTCAACATTCAAAAAATGATGATCATGGAATCTGGTCCCACCAGTTTAGTTCAGTCGCTCAGTCGTGTCTGACTCTTTACGACCCCATGAATCGCGGCACGCCAGGCCTCCCTGTCCATCACCAACTCCCAGAGTGCACTCAGATTCACATCCATCGAGTCAGTGCTGCCATCCAGCCATCTCATCCTCTGTCGTCCCCTTCTCCTCCTGCCCCCAATCCCTCCCAGCATCAGAGTCTTTTCCAATGAGTCAACTCTTGGCATGAGGTGGCCAAAGTACTGGAGTTTCAGCTTTAGCATCAGTCCTTCCAAAGAACACCCAGGGCTGATCTCCTTCAGAATGGACTGGTTGGATCTCCTTGCAGTCCAAGGGACTCTCAGGAGTCTTCTCCAACACCACAGNAAATGTGAGAAACCAATTATTTGTCTTATTTAAGAAAAAAATGAGAATTGTTCATGTAAATTACTACACTGGAAAGTTGTGATCTCTCATTGTTACTAAATCTGAGTGAATTCACAGATCCAGAACCCATTAATATAAAGGAGACAATGTTCCTTTAAGTAAGGCACTTGTAATATTCTTACAAGTATATAAAGTATAAACATCAATCTTGCCCTAATCTTCCCCTAAAGTGGCCTTCAGCTATCTCCAGAATAACTGAGAAGGGGAATACCCAAACATGAGTTATTGTGAGTTATTGGATACATATGCCTAATCTGACAGTGATACCTGGGAATCCTAAAAGCCATCATGTTGCCTGTTAGGGTTAGGACTTATGGAGGCCAGAAGATAAATTAAACCCTGGCCCAAGAAGATACCACAGTGGTCAATGGGTCCCCATTTTAAAATGTGTAATTAGAATGGATATACTTAGGATTTGGCCAAACTCGGATCATACAGTAAAGAACCATTAAGGGAGAAAGAACTAAAGAAAAGACCCTGAGGTACACTATGTGTTTGGTATTCAACCTGTTGGAATGTGTTATTTCAATGGAAGTATTTCAAGAAAATTCTGCTTTACACAGATATATAATGGGAAAAGGCAGAAATATTTTTATATACTTTTCAAATAATTGTGGTGCCTATCCTTTGATACTACACCAAAGCACTAGTTGCAACTTGGAATCTGAAATCATCTCAACAAACTTTTCATACTTAGATACTTTAAAGTCCATTTGTCTCTATTGCACTTCAAATGGATCTTTTTATCCATCCTTGATTTTATAACATCTTCCAATTACCGACACATTTCATTAGGCAATATTAAAAAATCATATTCATTACTCTTACCACCCGTCTCCCAAGAAAGTTCTTTCAGCATTGAGAAGCTGTCACAGGGCAGTTTAATGTTTTCTATAATTTTAATTGTTCATAGAGACATGAATTTTATCATTGGCAACAAATTCTGTCAGTTATTTTTTTTACAGTTGCAAACTCCCTTCATTCTTTTTTGAGACGATGCCTGCCAGATTTCCCTGTCTGAAAAACCGCAATGTGTCTATCAGTTGTTCTTTCAAGCAAAACTGATATTCTGTAGAAAAGAGACTGGAGTAATTTAGTCCCACGGTACTTTTCGTAGACACAATCTTCATACTTTGAAATGCAGTAGAAGTACTTCACACATACATCCCCTTTCATCACATAGAATATGGAAAATACTCAACAAATAACACCTTATGGAAAATAACCATATTTTCAAAACAGTCAGATGAAGGACACTGCTTGCAAGACCAAAAATGGTCATGTTTTCTGTTTCTTCAGGACACTTAAAACTCTGAGCGTCTGGTGGTAGGGAAGAGTATCATGTAGAAGAGTGAATACAAGATGGGCCCACTGCTTTCGTCTGCGCTAAAGCAGTAGAATTACCAGTCATTGATTTCTGCATCATTGGTACAAATATCAACAAAATGAAAGGGAAAATAACACTTTATATTATTATGAAAATTTGGATATAGGGACCAAGAGTCCAAGAGACCAGCAGGAATCTACAAACCATACTTGGAGAACCACTGTCTTAAAGTCAGTGAAGGCTGAGGCACCAGGTAGAAATAGAGCTGAAGAGAGCCAAAATGTGGTCTAGTTGCAACAACACTTGTCAAGAATCCCACATGTGCAAGCAAAGGAGATTTAGTTTCCAGCATTTCTTTCCACTATGATAGAAACAGCCCCAGGTCCTAGGAGGCAAAGAGGGCAAAATTACCTTTGAGAGGAATCCAGTAACAGCTCTTTCTTTAATCTTCAACTCAGATAATCAGAGCCCATGGAAATTCACAGTACAGTCCTTCATATCTGCTGAGAGTTGATTACACAATCCCCACAAATATTAAATATCACGAATGCTCAGATCCCTTAAATAAAATGGCATGGTATTTGCGTATAACCTATGCACCTTGTCTCATGTACTTAAAACAATCTCTAGATTATTTAAAATACCTAATATAATGTAAATGGTTGTTAAAATGGTATAAATGCTATGTAAATAGTCTCAGGAGCATGATGAATTCAAATTTTCCTTTTGGGAATTTTCTAAAATTTTTTTGTGAATACTTTTTATCTGCAGTTGGTTAAATCCAAAGATGTGGAACCTGCAGATACAGAGGGTGACTGTGTACATTTTCCCCAGCCTCTTCTTATCCCTCTTAGGGCAACAAACAATTATGTAAATAGACAGTCAAAAGCAACTCAACTGTCAGAGTTCCCAACGGTTGATATGCAAAATAAGATCCAACGGGAGTCTAGTAATGGCTCTTTCTTCCCCCAACAGGCCTGCAGTTTCCTTGGCAAGGAAATGGATCATTTGACTTTCTAAAACACCTCCACAGTCCCTAGCACAGCACTGGCCCTGTAATAAGCCTTAACTAAAAACCTGAATTCACTAATTTATCAACAAATAAGAAGCTGAGTTAATGTGTATGGGGGTGATGGAGGGGAGAGTAATTGAGCAAAGATGCCGCAGGAAGAGATACTTCATGCGAACTCCCACACAACAAAGATAGGCACTAATGATAAAATTCTCCTCGTGGCTTTTCCTTAATTGTTTACTTGCAGGGTGAATATTTTTAATGTAGTTTCATAGGCACTCCATACAGTTTGTCCTGTTATGTAAACAGCACTCTGGCTGCTCTTTCTTAGCTTGGCCTCATTCTGAGCCTTACAGCCAACTGATGTCCCAACACAGTGCAGAGAGGAGGGGCCTGACAGCACCTCCCAGGCACCTGGGCAAAGGCAGGGAGTTGGGAAGCTGTTGGAAGGGCTGTGGTGAAGAATTCGAAGGAGTCTAGTGCTTCTCATGTTGTATATACCGCAAGGCCTGGAAATCTATTTCTTAAACATTAAGTGCTTCTGGAGTGCCTCCCTCAAAGCACCATTTTGTTACTGTAACATTTAAGACACTTTTGCAACTTGAGAATACACTCAGCAGTTTGATGCAGAGGATTATTTTTTTTTTTAAAAAGAACTGACTCTGTGGTTAGGCAGACTGTAAACTTGCTCTGCTCTCTGAGAAAAACAAGCTAAATATTTGCTCATGAAATAATCAGTATGTACTGTTAAGACTCTGCCCAATTCTCAGCCTTAACAAGTGCTCAAACTTAGCATCACCAAGACTGGGCAAAGTGATAGCTTTGTGATAGTTTAGCAGAGTGATAGTTTCTACTGAAATGATGCAAAGGGAAGTATGTACACAATATCACCTGTGCAGCATTTTTGCCAAAATGTTTAACCTGAATATGACCATGACGAAAAAATTCAGACGAATCTGGACTCAGGAGTATTGGACAGCTAGCCTGGAATTTTAAAAGATGTCAGTATCCTGAAAGGAAAAATAAAGGTGGGAGAACAGTGTAGATAAAAAGGTGATGGAAATGTGGAGGTCAAACATAAAGTGAGCACCCTGACTGAATCCTGGATCCAAAAGATAGTAACAAATAAAAGAAAGAGCACGTTAGGGTCACGGGGGAAATTCAGCAATGGACTGGTCTATCAGAGACTGAAACCAGGTCACATATCTTGGGGAAGATAATTTTACTGCAATTATGCTGAAGAGCTGTCCTCATTCTCAGGAAACGTGCTGAATTTTCTGGAGGTGGGAGTATCACGATGTCCAAATCTTCCATCTAGATGGTTCAGAAAATTGTGTATATATAGTGTGTGTGTATATACTGTGTGTATGTGCACTGTATGTGTGTGAGAGAGAGAGAGAGGGAGAGTGGGTGCAAATGTTGCAAATTGTGAACAACTGGTGAACCTAGGTAAAAGGTGTATGGGTATTCATTTTAATATTTTTTTCTATCATTATATGTTTAAAGCAAAATCTCTTTCCTAAGGCAGCACGTCAGTATTTGAAAACCTCTGCTGCCTCTTTCAAAGTTCAGTGCTTCTAACCAAGGTGCCTGTAAGAACCCCCCAAGTGGCTTTTACAAAATCTATATCCCTGAGTCCCACTCCTGGTGCCCCAGGAGGTTTTGATTCAGCAAGTAAGGTGTGGGGCCTAGACATGTGGATTTTGTAAACTTCCTCAGCTAGACGCTGTGCTGCGCGTGAGAATAGGAATCAGGGGTCTGCGGTAGCCTCGGATCCTGGATCTACCAGGAGACAGCTGTGTATCAGTGGGCAGGTCAGCCGAACACTGAACTCTGGATGCATCATCTATAAAATGGGAACGAGCATAGAAAGCATCTCACGGGCTGTGGTGTGGACAAAGGCGGCCCATAAATGCTTGTTTCCTTTCTGTCTTCATCCTCTCATAGACCCCCGTCATCCCAAATTGATCTTATCCATGTGTTTTTGTTTTTGCCTTTTCATACTGTTCATGGGGTTCAGGAATTCCAAAAAACATCTACTTCTGTTTCATTGACTATGCTACAATCTCTGACTGTGTGGATCACAAAAAACTGTGGAAAATTCTTAGAGATGGGAATATCAGAGCACTTTACCTACCTTCTGAGAAACCTGTATGCAGGTCAAGAAACAACAGTTAGAACTGGACATGGAACAATGAACTGGTTCAAAATTGGGAAAGGAGTATGCCAAGGCTGTATATTGTCACCATGCTTAAATCACTTATATGCAGAGTATATCATGAGAAATACCAGGCTGGATGAAGCACAAGCTGGAATCAAGATTCAGGGAGAGATATCAACAACCTCAGAGTATAACAGAGTATAACACTCTAATGACAGGAAGTAAAGAGGAACCAAAGAACCACTGGATGAGGGTGAAAGAGGGGAGTGAAAAAGTTGGCTTAAAACTCAACATTCAAAAAATGATGATCATGGAATCTGGTCCCACCAGTTTAGTTCAGTCGCTCAGTCGTGTCTGACTCTTTACGACCCCATGAATCGCGGCACGTCAGGCCTCCCTGTCCATCACCAACTCCCAGAGTGCACTCAGATTCACGTCC
>SJYV01017827.1:134651-273579 GCA_006410875.1 Neotragus pygmaeus
TGCTCAGCCTGCTTCACAGTCCAACTCACACATCCATACATGACCACAGGAAAAACCATAGCCTTGACTAGATGGAACTTGGTTGGCAAAGTAATGTCTCTGCTTTTGAATATACTATCTAGGTTGGTCATACTTTTCTTCCAGGTAGTAAGCGTCTTTTAATTTCATGGCTGCAATCACCATCTGCAGTGATTTTGGAGCCCAGAAAAATAAAGTCTGACACTGTTTCCAGTTTCCCCATCTATTTCCCATGAAGTGATGGGACTGGATGCCATTCATGGCAAACGGATGGGGAACAATGGAAACAATGTTTTCTTATTTTCTTGGGCTCCAAAATAATTGCATATGGGGACTGCAGCCACGAAATTAAAAGACGCTCGCTCCTTGGAAGAAAAGCTATGACCAATCTAGATAGCATATTAAAAAGCAGAGATATTATTTTGCTGACAAAGGTCTGTCTAGTCAAAGCTATGGTTTTTCCAGTAGTCATGTATGAATGTGAGAGCTGAACCATAAAGCAAGCTGAGTGCTGAAGAACTGATGCTTTCGATCTGTGGTGTTGGAGAAGATTCTTGAGAGTCCCTTGGACCACAAGGGGATCCAACCAGCCAATCCTGAATATTCACTGGAAGGACTGATGCTGAAGCTTCAATACCTTGGCCACCTGATGCAAAGAGCAGACTCATTGGAAAAGACCCTGATGCTGGGAAAGAATGAGGGCAGGAGGAGAAGGGGATGACAGAGGATGAGATGGTTGGATGGCATCACCGACTCAATGACATGAGTTTGAGCAAACGGTGGGGGACAGTGAAGGACAGGGAAGCCTAGCATGCTGCAGTCCACGGAATCACAAATAGTCACACACAACCTACTGACTGAATAATGAGCAATAATAACAATGAAGTGATTTTTACAAAATATTATTTTTTCCCTTTGCCAGTGGCACAGTGTGGAGAGAACACGTGTCTCTGTTTATATTCCTTTAGATTTCCTGCTTTCCCCAATTTGGAGCAGAGGCTGGGGAATCCAGCATTTCTATGAAAACTAGAAAAAGAACTGGCTTTCAGAAACATAAGAGCAAAAGTCAGCTCTCTTGAGTCTGATTGCCAAGATGGCTTTAGGTTACTAGTCCTGAGGTTCTCCTTTGGACAGGGGTCAACCCTGAAACCGTGGCCACTTCTATTAGTTTGAGATCCTGTGTTAACTCTGCATAAGAACACCATTGCTTTTGACTTAATGCCACTTGGGAACTAGGCAAGGCTGAGTAGGCACGGTTTCCAGGACTGAATGAGTTACTCATCAACCAGGAGGCTTTGGAGAAAGCACTTCTCCGAGCCTCAGTTTCTTAAGTGGAGAAATGGAGACAGTCATAACACATAAGTCATTTACCTTTCATGCTTTATGTGAAACACTGCTTTGAGAACTCTACGACACTCAGTTCCGTATGGCATATTTTCTCCTTAAGTGTGTAATCCTGCTCTCCTTCTTGTTTCTTAGTTTTAGCCTGCTTTCTGTGCACAAGCAGAATTTAAGATGACTTGCCGTTATTTCCATCTGCTTTGGGATGGATTCTGGATGGCGGCCCCAGTCTTTGCCAGGGAAATTTCATCCTGATGATCCCAGGGAAGCATCCGGCCCCCATGTCCTACAGCACCTGACACTGGGAGGGGTCAATAGCAGAAGTACCAGGGTCAAGCTGGACCACAGATATCCCCTTCCCCTTGGTTGGCTCAACTTACCGAATCCATTCACATCCTGTGAGCTAGAGGAGAAGCCTTCATCATTGCGGCTGGAGCTGAGCTTGGCACTGGGTTTGTCGGCCAAGGCCACGGGCCCCATTTCCCTCTGCGCTCCACTCTGGGTCTCTTTCTGCTTCTTGGCCAGCTTCCTTTGGGACATGTGCAAGGGGAAAAATCACAGTCAGATGGTGACAGTTGCTTCAAAGGGCTGGAAGTTCAGACTGCTCTTTTCCCACCCATCCTCAACCCCCAAACCCTGGGGCATTGCCCAGAAACAGGGTCAAGGAAGGTCCTCCAAGGTCAAGGTGGGATAAGCCTAAGTCATCCTGAAACTTCTAATGGCTTCAGTTTCAGAAATATGATATTCATTCTGCTTCACCCCCAACAAATGGTGTGTTCTTTACTGAGCTTAAAATGGGAAATAATGAGATTTTTGTAACATTTCTCTAACTTTAAAAGGGAGATGTGGTCATGTGGAATTTGTCTTATGGGGCTCTGAAGGATATTCATAATGAAGTCTGGCCATTCTCCATGACTGGGCTCATAAAATAACCCACAAAACAATGATGGATTGAAGTAGGGGCTGGTGGAGACAGGGGCTAAGAGTGGACGTTAGTTAGCCCTATAGCTCAAAAGGATAAAAGTTAAAGCAGAACTAGATGCACAGTTATCCCTATAGCAACCCTCAGAGCCAGATGGGCATTTAGAACAATGATGACGATGACAATGAGAACAATGATGACGGCGACTGGGAGCAGCTAGGCTCAAACTCGTGTACGTCAGAATCACTCGGCGGAAGAAGCCCCCGGATCCTAGAGTCACGCAAGAAGGACGAGGAATGAATGTGTGGCCAGCAAGTTCCCCGGGAGATTCTAACACCAACCACTGGGATTCAAACCATCAGCTCTGGCATCAGACAGACCTGGGCTCACATCTTCCCTCCACGCGGCCTGTGGCTGCACGAGGCAGGGCAAGTTCCTTAACCTCGTTAAGTTCTGAACTCCACAGGCCAACCTCAGAGGAATCAAATGAGGACTAGGTGAGATAATGTGTATGGAGCACAGTGCCTGGCACACAGCGAGTGCTGAACATGTGGCAGCTGCTCTTCTTCCTTTTGTATCATCACCATTGATTCAACCGCATTCCACTGCGGGAGTCCTCTCTCCAGCAGTCCAGCTGTGGAATCTCACCCTTCCTGGATCATATCAAGTGATGGAGCCTTTGGCACCTCACTAGGAGACTGAGAGTTCAAAGTTCTTGTGTGGATTTGAAATCTACTCCCCTTACATGTCAACCATTGGGTCTTAGATTTATTGTCAGAGATATAAAATGATGACTAACCTGAACATGGCAGTTCTTCAAATATTTGTAAATAAAAACACCTCGTCCCTCTGAGTTTACCCAATACGTACCCATCTAAATATAGAAACTTTGCTCCTATGATACGCAAAGCTATGGGTTGCACGTGAAATATCTAGAGGGCAAATTCTTTCAGGTCTCTCACTCCATTTTTCACAGGGCTTGACTTCAAATTCAATCCTGGTCACTCCTACTTTAACACAGAAAAAACAGATGTTCCAGAGAGGTCAGATTCAGCACTGCATAGAAAATATCCAAAGCTGAGCCCATCTGATAATGAAATAGGCAGTTTTAAGAAGTAATGTACCCCTGTCAGAGGAGGTATTAAATGCAATGATAAACCTAGGCTTCCCAGGTGGCACAGTGGTAAAGAATCTGTCTGCCAATGCAGGAGATGCAAGACATGCGGGTTCAAACCCTGGGTCAGGAAGATCCCCTGGAGCAGGAAATGCAAGCAGTTCCAGTATTTTTGCCTGGAAAATTCTAGGACAGAGGAGCCTGGCAGGGAGTCAGATATGACTGATATCTGTGTGTGCACACACGCACACATACACATACAGGAATATTTTAGAAACTTCTGCATACATGCTTGCAGGCTAAGCCACTTCAGTCTTGTCCGACTGTTAGCAACTCTATGGAACCCGAGGTATAATACAGTGACAGGAGAGCAGGTCCAGGGGAGAAGCAGAGGGGGCAGCCACCAGGACCCAAAAGGTGTTGTGAAGAGGAGGCCGCCTGTGTAGAAGCAGTGATCTTCTTCCAAAGGATCCAGCCAGTGCTGGATGACCTCACAGGAAGGGACCCGGGGCACAGATCCCCTGACTACATCCTCCCCTCCCGCTATGATCTGTTAGAGTGCCTCATGCCAAAGGCCTGGCATCCATTCAGAGCTTGCTTTATAGACAGAGAACATAAAGGAGAAGCATCTAGAGTGGATCTGGACTTGGGAAGAGAAGAACTTTCACTTCTCTCATTCTGGCCACACTCTGAAGACAAACACAGCCTAAAATGGAATTATTCATTTTTTTTAATTGGCCTGGGGCAAGGAAGGGGGCTTAGGAATAGAAGTGCATCTTTCACTTAAAATGCTCTGGCCACAGGCACACTGCTCCACTAGCGAGACTATTCCAGGCAGACAGCAAAACTATAAGAAATGAAGCATTCGGTTACCTGGGCCCTTCCTCACCACTGTAGGCAACCAGCCAGCAGGCAGGGGTATGTGAATGAGAGAAAAACGAGTAATTCGGCTTCTGATGACATTTCACAGTTTCATTCTTCATTTATTATCAAAAAGGAGTGTGTTTAAAAATGTATATGTGACCTTCTTAATCATAAATTTGAAAAGATATACAGCAGACCCTCTGCCTCCATCTGAGTTCTGTTCATACTGCCCCAGCAGGAAATGAAAGGAAATCTGATAAGAGAGTTCACTTTCGAACTATAAATGAATATGTATTGGGGTTTTGATATTTCCTTAGGGCAGAACTCCCAACCAACCTCATTCTATTCAGGGTAAAATAATATGGAGAGAGTTGTCTTAGGCACAAATCATTGGTTTCCAAAGGCATAATAATAATAAAAAGACCTTGGCTGCCTCTATGAAAAGTGGCATTTTATAGTAATGTTTGGGTAGCTCTGAACATCTGGGTAAAAAAAAAAAATTTTAATGGAGCCTCTCCAAAGCATATATTTGAAAACTAGACAACTCAGGTTTTTCACATTCTTAATTTTTAGCCCATGGTTGACAGGATGTTTTCATGGTAATGGTGATGCTACCTAAAATTTAAAAATATGTAGACAGGTGTTACAGCTACAAAATGGAAATGAAAGGTATGTAGAAGGAAATAAAACATAAAACCATACTTTGGGGATCTTATTCATAATTTAAGTGTTAAAAACCATCCTAGTAATTTAGGGGAACTCCCCTGGTAGTCCAGTGGGTGAGATTCCATGCTCCCAAGGCAGGGGGCCCAGGTTCGAACCCTGGTCACAGATCTAGATCCCACATGCTGCAACTTAGAGTTTACAAGCCGCAACTAAAGATCCTGCATGCTGCAATGAAGATTGAAGATCCTGTGTGATGCAACTAAGACCCAGCACAGTCAGATAAATAAATAATTTTTTAAAAAAAGTAATTTAGGGGAAATCATATTCACTCCTATGGTCACAGAACTTAGCTGATTCCCCTCCCTCTTCTTCCTAAAGAGAGGGGAGCATCCAAACTAGTGAGTGGGGCATCTCAGACCCTCAAGCATATGGCTCCAGGCTTCAAGTTGACCTTATTTTCCACACACATTCTCCTTTTAGGGAACACTAGCTCCCTCACTCCCCTCTCCTAACCATTCCTCAATATTCCTTACTCCTCAGTGTGCCCCTGTTCTTCTCCCCGGACCACCTCCTCTTTATCATTCAAGACTCAGTGGCATTCAGATGTCACATCTTCTCTTGCTCCCCCAAAAGATATATGGTTCTTTCTTCTAAATGGACTCTTCCACTGAACACATTTATTTAGCATCCACTATTTAGCACCCATTTATTTAGTCTCTGCTCGATGGAAGATCACAGTGTCAAACACCAAACATGACCTTCACCTTCCTAGGACACAGAGACTAATGACAGAGACAGGCACTAGACGGGAAAATACAGAAATCGAAATAAAATCACAAACGTGATGAAAGCCAAGAAGGAACAATACATACAGCGAGAAGAGAGCAGCAAATAGCTGGTTTGGACCCCGTTAGGGGATCACGGAGGGCCTCGTTGCCATGCGAACTAAGCACTTGACTAACCCAATTGCAGTGATTCAACTCTCCTACTCAGGAAGGCAAGCACCTCTTGGGTGAACCTCTTCCAACCTCCTGGACCTACTCCAACCTCTTGCTGAGTGTCTGGCATGTAGCCGGTGCTCAATAAATTTGCTGTGCAAATTTATGTTTTAAAGTCTACAATCTGAAGTGCACAAAAGACTGTCATTCTCCTCTGACTACAAATTATGACCACTTAAAAACAGATATATGCAAGGAAAGAGGAAGAAAAAGCTGCATGAAATTAGTTGGGGACCTGAAATATTTCTACTTAATGAATAGTTTTGTCTAACAACTTAGCATTTCCTTCCTAGGATGTCTGAAGAAATGATGGAATGTACATAGAAGGCAGAGACTTCTTTTTCTCCTTCACAGCCCACAGAATGGCCATAGCTATAGAATGCTTAAAAAACAAAAAACCTTCTATGACAGCCACATGGAACGTGGCATGGGTCGCATAACTCACACAGTCCTCAGATCCAGTAAGACTCAAGTACCTGTGACTTGCTGAACTTTGGAAATTTTTTTCTCTAGTTGTTCTGAGATTCCTTCCAATTGGGTCACACAATTTCACCAGCAGGGAGTACCGAGAGCTGTTAGAAAGCAGGCGTTGCACAAGCCTATCTATTTCTCTGCTGGGTCCTTGGAGAGATGAAGAACGTTTCAAGGCATAGCAATCCAAGTTCCCTGCTTCTGACAGGTTGGGACAATGTGATATAACAGACCACTGGGAGGTCTCCCCGACCTTTGCTTGTTAGCTGAGTGAGGGCTGGTGGCTGGGGACGTGTCCACGAGGGACGGTGCATTCTGTGAATCCTGAGTACCAGTCTTTGTAAGGGAGGGTGGCAGGTGGGATGGCTCAATGGAGAGAACTATAGGCTGTGAAAGGTCCCAGCATCATGCTATGACAGGAGGAAGAAGAGTGTCTGAAACACACAGGGATGTTTCTCATGGAAAGGAAATATTTGGAATGCTCTTTTCACACATGTGGTCCCTGGCTCTGTGTGGCCCCAGAGGGCAGAATTAGAACTATCATATTGGCTGGACACAAGGAAGAAATTTCTAGCAAAGTAGAACTGCTTTGATTTCCCTGGTGGATAAGAATCCGCCTGGCAAAGCAGGGGACGTGGGTTTGCTCTCTGGTACTGGAAGACGCCACACGCCACGGAGCAACTAAGCCTGTTGCATCGCCACCACTGAGCCTGCACTTGAGGGCCCGTCAGCTGCAGCTACTGAAGCTGGTGCACCGAGAGCCTGTGCTCCCGCAACAAGAGGAACCACCACCGCGAAAGCTCACGCGCTGCGACCGAGTAGCCCCTGCTTGCCGCAACCAGAGAAGGTCCTTGCAAAGCAACAAAGACCCAGTGCAGGCCAAAACCAATCAATAAATAAGATAAAATAAAGGAGTACTGCTTGGGTCTCCTTTAGAAGCGCCTAATGCCTGCATTGATCTTCCCATGTTTTCTTCTTCGGCTACTTTCTCTTCGCCTTTTAGGGACCAACTCAAAGGCCCACTGCTCTTAGAAATCATCATCTCCTCCTCAAAGGTAGTAGTTTATTTCTCTCTGCATATTAATTTATTGAAAAAAAAATACTTAATGAGCACCTGCTTTGTACCAGTGGCTGATAAACATAGGATACCATGATGTGAAAAGCCAGATAAGACTCATGCTCTATGTAAGCTTTATGAAGTAATGAGCCCCCCATTATTGAAGGAATTCAAGTAGAGACTGAGAAACTATCTGGAAAAGAGGTGATAAGTGAGTCTAGCATCTGGATCTTGCAAAATCCTGTGTGTGTGAACGGAGAACCCCGCCAAGTCAGAGAGGGTGCTGGAATTCCACAGGGCTCTTCCCTGGATGTGAAGAACCATGCCCATTCTCCAGGGGAGACACTGACCAGGCTCGCTTTCCCTTCCCATAGGGCTTTCCTTGACCCACGCTCTACTGGCATCTCTGGACAGACTTTAAACACAAAGACTGGAACCCTGGAGCCAGAGAGATGTCCATCCACAGGAGGCAGACAAAGAAAATTCTGTTGAAACTCTACTCCTATTAAAAGCCAGTGTTGTACTCTGTGAAGCCTGGGTATTTCTGTGCTGACATGATTGAATATCTAATTAAATTTACACGTCAGAACTGGAAAGGAACTGCATCATTCTCTCATTTTGTAAAAGAAACTGAGGCCCAGACAGAGGGGGTGTTTAGCAAGGCATGTGGCATGTTGGCAGAAGTCACAAGGCCCTATCCTGCTTTCTGCCTGCCAGCTCAGGACACCTGTTTTAACTTTCCCCCACTTCTCCTTTTGGGACAAAATCAGAAGTGCAAATTCCATCCATGGTAACAATTCCAGTCCTCGTTGAATACAGCAAAACCTCATTAATCCAAATCCCACTAACTCAGAATGACTATAACTGAGGCAGAAGCTGGGCTACCCCACAGCAGAGCTGACAGTGTAAACAAGGATATGGAAAACTGCAGGATTAAAAGGCGAACACACCACTTCCTCTTCTCTCAGAAGGCAGGATGGCACAGCAGTTAACATCAGCTTTGGTGCCAGACAGCCTGGCATCAAAACCTGGCTCCATTTCAGACTTGCTGCGTGAGCTCTTGCAAGTTACTCAGTCCTTTGCATGTCAGTTTCCTCCTGCCTGCAGAACTGCAGGTAGCATCAGTGCGCCCCAGGAAGGGAGGGTGTTTGTGAAGATTTAAATGGTGTGTAGTACTTACCAAAGCATTTCCCCCAGTGCACGGTACACAGTAAGCACTCAATAAATGCTCTCTGGTAACCTTTTAAATACAGCACACAGCCATGGTTGATTTAAATGGGCTCATTATTTATTAAATACAAATCCTCTAAAATAGATACCCTGAAGAATGGCTTTTCTCTAAAAACATTCTTTGATGTATTCTGGAGCCGTGCTTCTCAGCCTTGGCTGCACAGATCATTTGGGGAGCTTTAAACTTATTGATGAGATCCTAATTTAATTGGTCTGGGGTACAGCCTGGGCATCTGGGTTTCTAGAAGCTCCCTAGGTGGTTGTAATGTGCCACCAAGCTTAAGCACCACCAATGTGGAGCATTGGTTCTCCAAGTAGTCTCCGGACCAGCATCATCAGCTCTACCTGGGAACATACTAGAAATACAATTTCTCTGGCTTCATCCCTGACCAACTGAATCAGAAACTCTAGATGAGTAATATACACTCCAAGCAATCCTAATGCAAAATGAAGTTTGATATCCCTATTCTTGAGAACAAGGTCTTCAGCAGATCGGAATTAATGAGGAGTCCCTACCCCATAGAAGAACCATGGCCAGGAGTTATGACAGCCGGATGCCATCTCCAGGTCTCCAGGTCTGTCAGTGAGTTACCAAGGATACACCGTTTCCGCTTTCTGGTACTGTTGTCACTATGGCAGTGGGTCGGGGGAACTGGCATCTAACAAACACTACAAGAACTGATGCTTCTATTTATTTATTTTTTCTTTCATTGAATTGTTTATTGTTATTATCTGTTTATAAAAAAATAAAATACAAAACTCAAAATCACTACCTACCCCTATAGTGGGGAAAAATAAGCAATAAAAAGAAACAATGGCTTTTATATAGCTTTCAGTCTTTGGACCCTACTTATTAGAAGAAGAAAAAAAACAACAATTTTATGTGTTGGTGCCAATATTTGCTTCTTTTCCAGGTTTATATTTATTTCTTAATATACTCTTTACTCTGTGGCTTGTCTCTATATTGACAGTTTTGCAAAAATCACACAAATGAACCATCAGATACTTTATTTTTCATAAAATCCCATATTCATATTTAATGGCATCACTTAAAGATCACTGTAGTGTATTAATGATAAACAACTTTTAAAATTTAAACCGGGGGGAATGTGATTTTTGCAGAACTGATGCTTTTAAAATGACAGTTTCCAGTTAAATTGTGTTCCCCTAAAACAAGGGTCTCCAGTCTCCCAGATCTAATGCCTAGTGATCTGAGGTGAAGCTGATGTAATAGTAAGAGAAATAAAATGCACAAGAAATGCCATGCACTTGAATCATTCCCCAAACCATTCCCTTTACTTGAATCCCCAGAAAAACTGTCTTCCATGAAACCATTCCCTGGTGCAAAAAATATTGGGAACTGCTGCCCTAAAAGATATACTGAAGTCCCATGCCAGAGGTTAGGACTTTCATATTCTGTGAATGTGACCTTATTTGGAAATAGGGTCTTTTTATTTTTATCATCTCAAAAATTTTACTGCATCTTTATAGAATTAGATATTTTACAACTTTAGAAATATTTTACTAATACAACGGGAAAAACGTCAATTTAGTATCATTTGTTTTGTTCATTCATATCCATTCTCAGCAACCTCAAGTTAAAATAATGAAGTATTTCCTTGTTGAGATGGTGGTTTCTAAAACTTCTCCCCAAATCCTACTAAAATATCTATAATAACAAGAAAAATGAGAATGCTTACAATTTATCTCAAGTTTTCTACAAGAAAAACTGGTGGCCAACGCAGGCTTCGAAATAGGCTCCTTACAGATGTAAACCAGTTAAGGTGGCTCTAATACAGTATGACTACTGTTCTTACAAGGAGAGGGGAATTTAGCCAGAGAAACACAAGGAGGGGGCCATGTAATGACAGAGGCAGAGAACGGAGCGAGGCGACTGCAAGTCGCGGGACACTGAAGAGTTTACAGCCTCCGTCAGAAATGAGGAAGCGGCAAGAAAGTGTCTACTTGGAATCTCGAGGGGAGCAGGACCCCACAGACTCCTTGATTGTGGGCTTCCAGCCTTCAGATCTGTGAGAGAATACATTTCGCTGTTTTAAGCCACCCAGTTTGTGGTACCTCATTATGGCAATCCCAGGAAGTGAATATACTAACCAGGAAATGATAAATCCTAAGTTTACTTTATTTATTTAATAAACATGCAAACAGCACTTCTTTCTTTCTGCAAACCCATCTAACATTGTTCAAAATAGAGTGGTGCCTCTCGAGGTCCACTATCAAGTCTCTTTCAGACACCCGAGGACTGCAAAATAACTGAGGAAATCAGATTCTCAGAAAAACCACATCCTATTGAAAACCGGTCAGCCCAGATACAACCATGGACCACCCCCTCTTTTCTACACCATGCCCTTTGAAACTCAGTCATTCAGCTCTGTGTGACCGAGACTTTTCCTCTCTTGGAAAGTGAATAAAAACCTTCTGTGAATTCTTTCACAACCCGCATCGGCTCACTTTCTAGGCATTATTTAAGGCTATTACAAACACAATTAACTTCTCTAATTCTCCTAATAACTCTGGAGGATTAAGAGTATTACTAATTCCATTTTACAGATGAAAGGGTGAGGCAGAGTTGAAGTAACTCCCCCAAAGCCACCTAGGCTTTAAGAGATGGAGCTGGGATTTAAACCCAGGCGGTCAGGCTCCTGAATGTCCTCTAAGATTCCTTGCTATGTCTCACTCAGCTAAGGACCCACGTGCACATATCCTTGTGCTCAAGCTTTACCAGCCAGCTCCTCTCCTCTCCAGGCAAACACACACTGACATGGATAAGCACGTACATGCAGCCAGAAAGCTCACTTTCATACCCACTCACATCCTTGAGGCCCTACACATTCTGTCTGCTCATTAGCTCTGCTGGGTACCAAACCTGGAAAAATAACTGGTGGGTCCTCCCTCTCCTAATCCCATCATCGCTCAGTTGGTAAAGCATCTGACTGCAATGTGGGAGACCTGGGTTCAGTTCCTGGGAAGTTGGGAAGTTCCCTTGGAGAAGGAAATGGCAACCCACTCCAGCATTCTTGCCTGGAGAATCCTATGGACAGAGGACCCTGGCAGGCTATAGTTCATGGGATTTCAAGAGTTTGATACAACTTAGGGCTATCTTTATTTCTTTCCTACTCTCACCACCCTTGCTTGGGGCTTCTCCATGCTTCTACCAGAGTGGCAAAGTTACCATAGCAACAGTAGCACATACTGCCACAGTTCAAAAGGTCAAGGGACCTTGGGCAGCGCCACTGTCACCTCCATCTCTCTTGCTCTCCGTGTCTGTGCCTCCACCTGTCTGTCCCTGCTTCTCTCACCAGCCTGCATCTGCCTCTCTGTCTTCCCCTTTCTATTGAGGACACAGTCAGATCCAATCTGACCATCCCCTGGAGCTGGAAAGGAAACCAACACAACAGAAGGCCTAAGACAGATGCAAGGCTCTCCTCTTGTTGGCCATCTGGTCACCCTACCCCTCAGATCCTGAAGCAGAGCCTAGTGGGAACAGCATCTCCAAGCTCTGAAGCCAGACCACATGGGTCCAAGGCTGGCTCCACCACTGACTGGCTATGTGGCCTTGGACAATGACTTAGCTTCTTTTTAACTCAAATTTCCTCGTATGGTAAATAGGAATAATACAGTGAATTCTCACAATAACCATTTGCAATAGATGCTGACTTACAAATATTAATATCCTTATAATAGGATCTTTCACCTACCAAAGAAGCTCCATAAAGTGTTTGTTAAAAACTAAGCAATGGGAAGGAAATCAATGCTTTGAAGGAAAGTGAGGACAAGATCTATGGCTCAGATAGTGGGAACTTCCTGAATGGTCTCAGGTCACTGAGCTCCAAACCCCTGGGCTAGGTGTACACACCTTCTATTCTTGGTGCTGTGGAAATACCATGCACTTTGGCCCCAGGTTAGATTGGCTCGAACCAGATCATGACTGTGTCTTCATCTCTGTGAGACTCATGTGTAGGAAGATTTTTGATAAGCTCCAGTTCACAGAGTTTCTAGGATGATTAGAAATAATGTGTTAATTCCTAAGCATAGTTTTGGCCTGTAACAGACACTCAGCAAATGCTGGTTCTTTCTCTCCTCCTTCTTCATACTGGTCATCTGCATTCCTTCTTCCTTGAAGTGAAAGTGTTACTCACTCAGCTGTATCTGACTCTATGCAATCCCACGGACATGGGTCCTCTGTCCACGGTATTCTCCAGGCAAGAATATGGGAGTGGGTAGCCATTCCCTTTTCCAGGGGAGCTTCCTGACCCAGGGATCTACTTGCTCTTCTGTAAGTTGGCCTTTTGCTACAAGTGGTGCATTGCGGTGATTCACAAACCTGAGAGTACATTAGAATTACCTCGGAAGCATGTTAATACAGGGATGGTTGGGCTCTACTCTTAGGGTTTCTGATTTGGTGAGTATGAGGTAAGGCCTGAAAATGTGCATTTCCAACTTTCTAGGAGATGCTGGGACTATCTTGGAGAACTATGGGTCTGNTAACCAGGAAATGATAAATCCTAAGTTTACTTTATTTATTTAATAAACATGCAAACAGCACTTCTTTCTTTCTGCAAACCCATCTAACATTGTTCAAAATAGAGTGGTGCCTCTCGAGGTCCACTATCAAGTCTCTTTCAGACACCCGAGGACTGCAAAATAACTGAGGAAATCAGATTCTCAGAAAAACCACATCCTATTGAAAACCGGTCAGTCCAGATACAATCATGGACCACCCCCTCTTTTCTACACCATGCCCTTTGAAACTCAGTCATTCAGTTCCGTGTGACCGAGACTTTTCCTCTCTTGGAAAGTGAATAAAAACCTTCTGTGAATTCTTTCACAACCCGCATCGGCTCACTTTCTAGGCATTATTTAAGGCTATTACAAACACAATTAACTTCTCTAATTCTCCTAATAACTCTGGAGGATTAAGAGTATTACTAATTCCATTTTACAGATGAAAGGGTGAGGCAGAGTTGAAGTAACTCCCCCAAAGCCACCTAGGCTTTAAGAGATGGAGCTGGGATTTAAACCCAGGCGGTCAGGCTCCTGAATGTCCTCTAAGATTCCTTGCTATGTCTCACTCAGCTAAGGACCCACGTGCACATATCCTTGTGCTCAAGCTTTACCAGCCAGCTCCTCTCCTCTCCAGGCAAACACACACTGACATGGATAAGCACGTACATGCAGCCAGAAAGCTCACTTTCATACCCACTCACATCCTTGAGGCCCTACACATTCTGTCTGCTCATTAGCTCTGCTGGGTACCAAACCTGGAAAAATAACTGGTGGGTCCTCCCTCTCCTAATCCCATCATCGCTCAGTTGGTAAAGCATCTGACTGCAATGTGGGAGACCTGGGTTCAGTTCCTGGGAAGTTGGGAAGTTCCCTTGGAGAAGGAAATGGCAACCCACTCCAGCATTCTTGCCTGGAGAATCCTATGGACAGAGGACCCTGGCAGGCTATAGTTCATGGGATTTCAAGAGTTTGATACAACTTAGGGCTATCTTTATTTCTTTCCTACTCTCACCACCCTTGCTTGGGGCTTCTCCATGCTTCTACCAGAGTGGCAAAGTTACCATAGCAACAGTAGCACATACTGCCACAGTTCAAAAGGTCAAGGGACCTTGGGCAGCGCCACTGTCACCTCCATCTCTCTTGCTCTCCGTGTCTGTGCCTCCACCTGTCTGTCCCTGCTTCTCTCACCAGCCTGCATCTGCCTCTCTGTCTTCCCCTTTCTATTGAGGACACAGTCAGATCCAATCTGACCATCCCCTGGAGCTGGAAAGGAAACCAACACAACAGAAGGCCTAAGACAGATGCAAGGCTCTCCTCTTGTTGGCCATCTGGTCACCCTACCCCTCAGATCCTGAAGCAGAGCCTAGTGGGAATAGCATCTCCAAGCTCTGAAGCCAGACCACATGGGTCCAAGGCTGGCTCCACTACTGACTGGCTATGTGGCCTTGGACAATGACTTAGCTTCTTTTTAACTCAAATTTCCTCGTATGGTAAATAGGAATAATACAGTGAATTCTCACAATAACCATTTGCAATAGATGCTGACTTACAAATATTAATATCCTTATAATAGGATCTTTCACCTACCAAAGAAGCTCCATAAAGTGTTTGTTAAAAACTAAGCAATGGGAAGGAAATCAATGCTTTGAAGGAAAGTGAGGACAAGATCTATGGCTCAGATAGTGGGAACTTCCTGAATGGTCTCAGGTCACTGAGCTCCAAACCCCTGGGCTAGGTGTACACACCCTCTATTCTTGGTGCTGTGGAAATACCATGCACTTTGGCCCCAGGTTAGATTGGCTCGAACCAGATCATGACTGTGTCTTCATCTCTGTGAGACTCATGTGTAGGAAGATTTTTGATAAGCTCCAGTTCACAGAGTTTCTAGGATGATTAGAAATAATGTGTTAATTCCTAAGCATAGTTTTGGCCTGTAACAGACACTCAGCAAATGCTGGTTCTTTCTCTCCTCCTTCTTCATACTGGTCATCTGCATTCCTTCTTCCTTGAAGTGAAAGTGTTACTCACTCAGCTGTATCTGACTCTATGCAATCCCACGGACATGGGTCCTCTGTCCACGGTATTCTCCAGGCAAGAATATGGGAGTGGGTAGCCATTCCCTTTTCCAGGGGAGCTTCCTGACCCAGGGATCTACTTGCTCTTCTGTAAGTTGGCCTTTTGCTACAAGTGGTGCATTGCGGTGATTCACAAACCTGAGAGTACATTAGAATTACCTCGGAAGCATGTTAATACAGGGATGGTTGGGCTCTACTCTTAGGGTTTCTGATTTGGTGAGTATGAGGTAAGGCCTGAAAATGTGCATTTCCAACTTTCTAGGAGATGCTGGGACTATCTTGGAGAACTATGGGTCTGTGGGATGTCATCTACTACTCTTTGGGGGAACACATGCCCGTTATTGGCTGTCTTTTCACCATGAATCACCTGAGACCTTCTTCCCATCACCCACCCCCATCCCAGGTCTCCTAAAACTGCCAATAAGCATAATATGCCCTTTAGTTGAGCATTCCCATTTTCCTGGGATTTTATCCCAATAAAATAATAGTAAAAAAGGAAAATTTATTATGTAGATAATACTGAAAACGCAGCATCATGTATGCTGGGGGTTGGTTCTCAACCATGCATGCTGACTTTTGGGCAGGATGATGCTTTGCTGAGGGGGCTGTGCTGTGCACTGCAGATATCCAGTTGCATCCTTAGCTTCCACCCAAGAGGTTCTAGTAGCTTCTCCCATCCCCAGGTGTGACAGTCAAACATGTGTTTACTTCTTACACTGTTGGTGGGAACGTTAAATGGTGCAGCCACTATGGAGAACAGCATGGAGGTTCCTTAAAAAACTAAAAGTACAGCTACCATATGACCCTGCAATCCCACTCCTGGGCAGATATCCAGACAAAAACATGATCTGAAAGGATATATACACCCCAATGTTCATTACAGCACTGTGTACAATACCCAAGACATGGAAGCAACCAAAATGTCCATTGAAAGAGGAATGAATAAAGAAGAAGATATGATACTTACACACAATGGAATATTACTCAGCTATTAAAAAGAAAGAAATAACACCATCTGCAGCAACATAGGCCTAGAGATTGTCATACTGAGTGAAGTCAGACAGAGAAGGAGAAATATCAGATGACATACATTACATGTGGAATCTAAAAAGAAACATACAAATAAACTGACAAAACGAAGAGACAGACTTAGAGAAAGAACTTACAGTTGCCAGGGAGAAGGATAGGGAAAAGGAATAGTTACGGAGTTTGGGATGGGCAGGCACACATTGCTATATTTAAATGGATAAACCAACAAGGACCTACTGTCTAGCACATGGAGCTCTGCTCAATGTTAGGTGGCTGCCTTGATGAGGAGGGGAGTTTGGGGAGAATGGATACATGTATATGCATCGCCGAATCCCTTTGCTTTTCACCTGAAACTATTACAACATGCTAATCAGCTGTATCCAATACAAAATAAAAAGTTAAAAAATATATGTTTAGACATTGCCCAGTGTCCCTGGGGGGAAGGGAGTGTGGGGTAGGCAGACCTGCCCTGACCCCGACTGAGATCCACTGGTGAACGAACGGCTATGGATGTAATAGTTTCACATTTAGTCAACACTAGCACATGCCACCACGAGGGCTTCTGGTGGCTAAGACAGTGAAGAATCTGCCTGTGGTGTGGGAGACCGGGGTTTGATCCCTGGGTCGGGAAGATCCCCCGGAGAAGGAAATGGCGACCCACTCCAGTATTCTTGCCTGGAAAATTCCATGGGTGGTGGAGTTTGGCAGGCTACAGTCTATGGGGTCGCAAAGAGTCGGACACGACTGAGTGACTTCCCTTCACTTCACTTCACTCACCATGTGCTAGGTACCTTGAAACCACCTGTAATCCTCACATGCAGCAACACTACAAAGTGGTGATTATTTCTTCTGTTTCAGAGATGAGGAACCTGAGGCTCAGGGAGTTAATCCTAAACTCCTAAGACAGGTAAAGGGACCAGGTGGGATCTGACCCTCAGTTCTTCAGCCTGAAGAACCCTGCTCTCTCTTTCTCAGCCTCCTCAGATTCTTCTCTTGGACACAAAATGATCACTTACAGCCTCATAAATGTCTTAACAATAGGGGGCCCATTCAGGGAATTATGGTGCATCCCTGCATGGAATATTATGCAGCTATTAAAACGATGGAGCACCTTTAAAAATGATAACTATGTCACCACATAGGAAAGTGCTAACTGGATTACATTAAGTTTAAAAAAAAACTGGAAAATAAAACTGTGTCTACACTGTGATTATGACTATGAGAAAGTATGTCTAAGCTGATGTGTTAGATTGAAGGTATTAAGGATAATTTTCCTTTCTTTTTTGATATCCATTATTGTTATGAGAATGTCTTTATGATCATTATTTTTAAGTAGCACCAGTTTAATGAAATTTGAGATGCTAGCTTTAGATGTTAGGTGTCACAGGTGTGTCTTCCACCTGAATTAGTGGAATGCAAGCTACTCTAAATCCTCGAGTGAGGCAGGGCTTTGGCACACCCTTCACCCCCCCGCCCCGCCCGGGAAACAGCACTGGTGCTGGTATGTTTCTGAACCAGCACATCTTTCCTTGAGCTGACCAGCTTTCTCCGAGCTCAGCCAGCTGGAAACATAGAGAAAATGGCTCTGGAAGCAGCAGTGTGGGGCACCTGGGGAGCCAGGGCTGTTAGGAACACACAGTTTGTGCACAGCAGATGTACTGGTCCATCAGAGGTCCACTTCACTGAGTAGTGCACTGGCTTCATGCATTATGCATTAAGAGTGGCCGGGCACCCTGGCCTGGCCATGTGGGAGAAGTCTTGCACAAGGAACATCTGATGAACTGATTGAAACGTCAAAATGTCATTAAGGATAAATGAATGGAGCTGTTCCTGTGGCTGTAAGAGGCAGTGCCGGCAAGATGACAGGCAGCCGGTGGGCTGTTCCTGAGCCCCAAACAGCCGGCGTTTGCCATGGAGATTCATGGTCTTTATGCAATGTGAGGTGCTTTGCGGGGAGAAGAATAAACAGAAATGCTCCAGCACTTATGCGCCATAAAATCACAAGCATGAAATAAATTAATTAGTGTACACTAGAAAGGCGGCTGGTCTGTCTGTGCTCCTGGGGAAAGCCAGAATGGATGGTACCAGGCTGGAGATGACGGGTCTCAACACCAGCCGCTGAAAGAAAGCAATGGAGTTTAATGTGCAGTCATAAACTGCAGCCGATGGAAAGATACGCGCGGTCTGTGTTTGCCTTTTTCCCAAGCACCATCTCTGTCTACTGCTCCAAGCTCTTTGTGTCTGTGGGCCAAGAGTCTTAGGGCAGTGGTCCCCAACCTTTTTGGCACCAGGGACCAGTTTCATGGAAGATAATTTTTCCGTGGATGAGAGGAGATGGTTTCGGGATGATTCAAGTGCATTACATTTATTCTGCTGTATCCAATACAAAATAAAAAGTTAAAAATATATGTTTAGACATTGTCCAGTGTCCCTGCGGGGAGGGGAGTGTAGGGTAGGCAGACTTTATTTCTATTATTATTACATCAGCTCCACCTCAGATCATCAGGCATTAGCTCCTGGAGGTTGGGGACCCCTGTCTTAGATGACTCCAGGGAGACCTGGAATGACTACCACTTGCTTCTAATGCTACCATGGGTGATGGTGGAGGGTGATGATGGTAAAGAAGTCCCTCAACACAGGGGGAAGCTCTCAGGAGGGGAAGCCTGACTTCCCCTGTGGCATCCTACAGAGGGGGTGGTCCATTCTCTGGTGATGGGAGGCTCACTACCTCACATTCAACTCATTCTGTGTGAAAAGCATTGTTAGGAAGTTCTTTACACTCCTCCAGCATCTTCCTCCTGGAACTTAACAACCAAAGTAACGAGAATGGCTAAAGCTCACTGCGCATTTGCTAGGCGCCAGGCACTGAGCCCTGGTCAGGTTACCACCTTTCTTGTATCAGCCCCATATTACAGTGTAGGAAAAGGAAGACCAGAAGGGTGAGAAACGTGCTCAGGACTACACAGCTTGTACATGGCAGAGCAAGACCCAAACCCAGGTCTGCTTAGAACTAAATTGTAATGTCTTAACTATTACACAGTTTCAAGCTCCAAAATCCTCTTAACACTGCCTGGCTTTTTTTGAGCAACACAGAACAGAGGAAGGCAAGACAGATGGGAACTAACATTTTGAACACGTGCTGGGTACTTTGCTAAGTACCTGGTCTGGGTTAGCCTCCTCCATCTTTTCATGCAACGGCCTTGTGTATGTGAAGTATGTTATTATTTCTCCACCCAAGACCTCTCTTTTCTTTTTTCTGGTTTGTTTCCATGTACATTTATTTTTTATATACAAAAGTCAGTCCAATTTATACTTAACAATGAGCAGTTAGAATGTGAAATAAAAAGAACAGTACCATTCATAATTGTACACACATACACACACACAAGGAACATTCAGGTATATGTCCACCAAAATATGCATGGGGCCTGCATGCCAAAATCTACAAGAGGGTGATTACAGACATTGAAGTAGACCCATGCAAATGAATAGACATACCATGTTCCTGTGTCAGACGATTCAATATTGTTAAGATGACAGATCTTACCAGACTGACCAGAAGATTCAGTGCAAGCCCAATCAAAACCCATCAGGATTTCTTACAGACACAAACAAGCTGATTCTAAAATGCTATTGTACATTTATTCTTAAAGAAAGAAGGGAGGGGGAAAAGCCTTCAGACCTTAACTGTTCAGAAAATGAAACGTGACACCTGTTGCCATGTGAACTGTCATAATCGTCTGGGTACATTTTTAAGTAAAATTATTTCTCTATATCTGGCAGAGCTGAATGTGAATAAAATCCCCTCCATGGCACAACCCTATTTATAAGACACTCTAAACAAGACCATCTTAAGAGACAACAGTTTGCTCTATAAAATTAGAAGTGGGACTCGAGAGCCCTATTTTTGAAAAGTCACGAAGCAGTCCTAATCCTATCCCTCTTTAATCTCTGTCCATATTTCTCCAAAGCAGATTATAAAAAGTCATAAAACTGTAAACAGATGATCAATCTTGTTCCTGTTTGATTCTTGCCCCTTTTATGCAGTGACTGTGTTGAAAGGAATGTCCCCCAACCTCATTACAATTTGGAACAATGTGTTATAAACTTTCAGGTAGGGACCAACTTTGATGGGATAAGTGATGACTGACTTACTCATCACTTATCCTACCCGATCTGAGAGGGTGTAACTCTTTTATCAGTTTTGCTGCCATATAAATTCTTCAGAATTATTGTTATACCCACTTACCAACCCATGATAAGATCACAGCACTAGTGACTGGCAACTCTCTGTTTCAGGGATTTCTTTCTTCCTATAGTCTGTGCCCCGGTCACTATGGTGAGCCTTCATTTCCTTACACTTAAAACGATACTTCCTCACTGAAGAGACTAAAAAAATAAACATCTCAAGAGATATCTACAACTGCACAACATGAGTGGACACATTAATACAGAACAAAATACACAAATAACAATAACTGCAATGCGCTGAGCACCTTCTAATGTACTAGACACAGAACAGATGCCGCATGTGTAATCCTGATAAATTCTCAGAGAAACCCTCCAAATTTGGTCTTACTATTCCCCTTTTATAAGATGTGGAAACAGAGGCTTGGAGAAGTTAGGTTAGACAGTAGGAATCCAGGGTTCAAATGCAAATGGAATCCATGTTCTTTTACTACAATGCTGCTCCTTAGTTTCAAGTACTATTCTCTTCACTGTTCAGAGCTAAGGCTGTTAAAATCCTTAAGGATTGGAAGATGAGATTACAGAAGTATGATTTATTCAGTAAACTGTCCCTAGATTGGATGGCTGGAAGACACCTGCCTGGCAATATAGTGGATGGATACACTTTGCATCAGCCATGGATCTCCTGGAAAAACCTTAGATCCTACATTTTCACGATAGGTTTATTGTATAAAAGAATGTATGAAATCCCACATCAACCATATCTAAACTTAGATTTTTCACCAGAAGTTCTCGCTTTCATCAGTAGATGTCCAAATAATGAATGGCACAGGGAAGCAACAACAAAGTAAAATAAAGTATAGGCATTCTTAGCTTTCCTCCATTTCTAGGAAAGTGTATTGTTGCCAAGCTGTTTTCCAAAACAAAACAAGCCTTCTTTAATCCTGAGGCTCAGTTTGGCTGATAACCTTAATAAAACCATATTTTCACTCTTTACAAAAAAAAATCCTCTCAGTAAAAACAGAATATTGGTCAGATTAATCTTTCAATATTTCCTCTTAAAAAACATAGGTGGCTATAATATGCCCACTTTTCCAGGATGTTCTGCATAGTGGTTCAAAGCCTTTGGAAGGAAAAATTATTCCAGAAATGAACTTACTTACATAACGTGAAACAGACTCACAGACATAGAAAACAGACCTAAAGTTACCAAACAGGAGGGAGGAAGGATAAAGTAGGAGTTTGGGATTAAAATATATACACTGTTATATATAAAATAGATAACAAACAAGGACCCACTGTACAGCACAAGGAACTATATTCAATATCTTGTAATAACCTATAATGGAAGACAGTGTAAAAAAAGGATATATATTTATATATGTATAACCAAATCACTTTGCTGTACACCTGAAACTAACAGAACCTTGTAAATCAACTATTTACAATAAAAACTTAAACCAAGGAACAATAAGATTGTTCCAAAAGAAGCTCATCCAATTTTATTCTGATAAGAAATATTTCATAAATATTGAGCTTCTTGTGGTTTCATTAATGAAGGGAATGCTTATGAACAAATATTTCTTAGGAGATTGATTGTGGCTGAGGGGTCTTTATTCCACCAACACCACTATGAGGAGTAATTGCTAAGAGATATTAAATACTATTTTAAAATGTGCCTGGGGTGTTTTGCCATTCATTAAATGGTCTATACACAATTATGAACAGCATAAGGACTGTCTACCTCAATACCTGTAGAAAGGAAATGGTGCTATCAAATAGCGATCTATCTTCTATGGACCCTGCCCTCCACACTCAGGTTCCAACATTTTAACCAAAGCTGTATCTGTTTGATAAACTCGCAGGGCTAAATTTTCATCGGAGGTTCTGGGTTAGGTGGCCAGACCAAGAAATGCCTATACTCCACGATCCCGGCTTCTCAAACTCTCCCACGAGTAGTTCTCAACAAAGGTTTCAGATTGGAAGAACCTGGAGAACTTTAAAATGCCTAGGCCCCACTCGAGAACAGTGGAATCAGTTCTCTAATCTTTCTGTTCAGGTTGTGGCTGTGGTCCCCTCCCTGTGTGGCTNCCCGGCAATCTTGATTCCAGCTTGTGCTTCTTCCAGCTCAGTCTTTCTCATAGTTCTCTTTAGCTGACCCTAATACTCTCTTCTGGCTGATTCAGAAACAGGATCTTACTACATTCTTCTGGGCTACACCGTGAGCTTCTCGAGGCAGGAGCAGTATAGGAAGATGCCCACAGTCCTACTGCCCAGCATAGGCACAGGTGAGAAGCAAATGCTGATAAATGAATGACTGCCTAAAGAAGGACTTCTTAGAGTTTACTTATCAGTGGTCAACAAAAGTGGTAACCCAATCAGTTTGTAAACAGTGTCCACAGACAATGAAGTATGCATGTTCAAGTGGTACAGGGCCATATATATATATATATATTTAAATCTACTTGTCAATGGAGAGTGACCAAACTGAATCCATGTCATAGGTTGGGCTTTTGAAAATTTGAGAGATTGGCATNTTTGTAAACAGTGTCCACAGACAATGAAGTATGCATGTTCAAGTGGTACGGGGCCATATATATATATATATATTTAAATCTACTTGTCAATGGAGAGTGACCAAACTGAATCCATGTCATAGGTTGGGCTTTTGAAAATTTGAGAGATTGGCATGTAGGAGATATATTAGAAGGAGCTTCATCTGGGGGAGGGGAAGAGAGGGGAGGGGAGGGCAGGAGCAAAGGAGGGAAGGAGAAGGAAAGGAAAGAGAGGTAAAGGGAAGGGAGGGGAGGGGAACGGTAGACAGCGGAGGACAGGGGAAAAAGTGGGCAGAGGGGACTCTGAATGGTGATGTAGCTGCAGTGAGAGTTTATTTTAAGCCAACCCCGTAGGCAATTCTGATACTGGACTGATTTTTACATCCTGTAAAAGTGAGCTATTGGCCAGTTATTGGAGGACCTCGGGTGAAGCAGTTCTGAAGACCAAGTTATCCAAAAGAGGGCAGTTAGCCAAGAACTGTCTGTCAACAGCAGTTGCAGCACCTGAGGGGTAAGTCCATCCCTGAAGGTGGATCTGAGCAGCAATCTCAACAGTGCTCTTTCCATCCCTCTTTTGCTAGGTCACTCCTCTCCATCACGAGAGAATCCCCCACTCTTTTATCTTCTTTATAAAGTTCAAATGTGTTTGTGGAATAGAAACATGTAGAATCACACACCTTTCTAAGTCTCAAGGCATCACTGATATTTGATTGGTTTCAAAACTTTAAAGTATAAACTTGAAACAAGTATAAACATCTTTTGCCAGTTTTGAAGAGAAACATTCATTTGCATTTCCCTGATTAAGGAGACAGAGGCTCTGACTTATAGATTTGTTCTGTTTGGTATTCATGATGGATGTGTTTAGACTCTAATTCAATAGAGTAAACAATAAAGCATCCATTCAGCTGCAATCCTTACCCAACTCTATCTGTACACACAATCTAGCCCAGTGCATTAATATCTGTCTTGTTGCAACAGCACTGGTTAATTTTATGCATTTATAATTGTGACATGCGAGTACCTTTCTAGACTAAAACCAATAAAAAAATTACAAAATAGATGATCTGAAAGCCCTACCATCACCATATGCCAAAATAACTGAAAATGGATAAGAATGGAATACTCTAAGTCAATGAGAGATGAAATAAAATGCAGGTTATCCACCTCACACATACACCCACCTGTGAGTGTGCATTCCCATAATCAACAGAGTGACAAAGAGAAAGACGTGCAAATACACCCAGGGCAGTATAATCTGAGAATGGTTCAAGAAGGTGGGTCAATGGGTGAATGAATGAAAGGTGAGTGCACAGCAAAGTTATGAATGAGCCTAGTGCTGGTCTGTGGGAGTTGAGGAGGGCCACCTGAAAAAGAGAATAATTTCCCCTTTTTAAAGATACTAATGCAGCCACTACGGAGGTTCCTCAAAAAACAAAGTTGCCATATGATCCAGTAATTCCATTCCTAGGTATATACCTAGACAAAACTATAATTCAAAAAGATACATGCATTGCTGTGGTCACGGCAGCACTACAAGAGCCGTGACCTGGAAACAAACCTAAGTGTCCATCAACGGATGGATAAAGAAGATGTGGTACATATATGCAGTGGAGTATTACTCAGCCAGCAAAAGGAGGAAGTGATGCTCTATGCAGCTACGTGGACAGACCTAGAGACGATCACACTAGCAAAGGAAGTCGGAAAGAGAAAGGCAAACACTGTATGATCTCACTTACATGTGGAATCTAAAATATGACACAAATCAACACATCTATGAAACCAAAAGAGACTCACAGACACACAGATCAGCCTTGCAGTTGCCAAGGTGAGGGTGGCTGGGAGGGGAAGGATTGGGAGTTTGGGATTCACAGAGGCAGAACATTATATATAAGATGAGTAAGCAATGAGATCCTACAGGGAACTATATTCACTATCATGTGATAAGCCATAATGAAGAAGAATATATATATATATATATTTGCTGTACAGAAGAAATCATAACATTGTACATCAACTACATTTCAATAAAATTAAAAGCAGATAATGATACTAGAATTTTCCAGGCATGGAGGCTAGGTAGGCATTCCAGGAAAAGGGGACTGCAGCTGCAAAGGTGGGACCCTGAGCAAAGATATCAGGGTGATGTGAGGATCAGGAGAGTCAGCATGCAAAATATTAATCTGAGTTGTGTGTAAAACACAGATTCCCAGTTCCCACTTTCAAAGGAACTGAGTAGGTTGGCAGTGGGGCCCAGGAGTCAGGATTCTCACCAAGGCCTTCCCTTGGCTGAAGAGCTGTAGCATGGCAGACATCTCTGACTCGCCTTCATGGTAATACCATCTGTTTTCACTGTCAACATGTTTCCTGTCAGCTTTTGATAATTGATACTTATCATCTTTAAACGGTTTCCTTCTATTCTTATTTTTCACTTTTATTTGAAGTGACTGAAGAATTGCATAGAATACTTTTTGAGTATCTCTTGATATCATAATTTCAAATTCCTCTTTAAGTGTATTGAGGCAATGATATTTGATTTGCAACAGCCTCTGGTGTGAAAAGGTGTATGCATTTCAGAAAAAGGAGGCAGTTTCTTATTTTGGCTGAAAGCCTACTAAAGGTGAGGCATTTTCCAAACAATGTCTCACTGAATCCTTGCAAGATCTCTGTAAGGAATGCATTTTTAAAAACGTGTTATTTTTATATAGGAATACAGCTGCTTAACAAGGTTGTGTTAGTTTCAGGTGTACAACAATGTGATTCAGATATATATGTACCTATTCTGTTTTCAAATTCTTTTCCCAATTTGGCTGTTACAGAATACCGAGCAGAGTTTCCTGTGCTATACTGAGGGTCCTTACTGGTTATCCATTTTAAATATGGCAGTGTGTACATGTCAATCCCAGACTCTCTGACAACCCCCCTCTCTTCCCCTCTGGTAACCGTAAATTCATTCTCTAAGTCTGTGAGTCTGTTTCTGATTTGTAAATAAGTTTTAAGGAATGCATTGTTAATTCCCACTTTATAAATTAGGAAACAGACTTCAAAAAGTTGCCTTAAAGCCACAGAAGCAAGAAACAGCCAGGGTCTGGAGTCAGCTAAAAACTGTTACCTTTTTTGGTTTGTTTGTTTAGGAACAGATCATCTCCCTGCTGACTTGAGCTGTTATGTCTTTTAATCTCATCTTGTTCATTCATTCCACAAACATTTACTGGGGATTCACTGTGAGTCTCAGGGCACCATGGGGAACATGCTAATGAAAAAGAAGCATCCTTAAGACACATTTGCTCCTGCCCATGATAACCCAGTGACTGCAGTCAGAGTCGGAGAAAAGGGACATTCCTGTCGGTAGAAAGAATCAGAGACTTCTTCCTCTGAGAGCCGATGTTTGATCTGGACCTTGAAGAAAAAATGTAGGATTTAAAGTGGGAACCTGCTGTATAGCACAGAGAGCTCAGCTCTGCGCTCTGTGTTGACCTAGGTGGTTGGGATGGGTGTGGGTGGGAGGGAGGCTCAAGAGGGAGGAGATATATGTACACTTAGAGCTGATTCACGTTGTTGTATAACAGTACAGCCCAATCAAAATAAATAAATAGATACATATGCTGGAATGGGGAGAAAACGTAACGACGTGAAAAGTCCAAGCATTCCAGAGTGTCTGCACACAGAGATCAACCCAGGAGGTACCCTCCTCAATGATACTCAAACAAGGCGAAGTGAAACAGTTAAATGCTCTCTGTCAGAACGGCTGGTAAACTCCTTAGTGCCTTTTCAACAATGACTACACTAAAACGTCTCTGTTCAAAACAATTACTGTGCCCATCACATGCCTTGAGGTAATTTAACCCGTGAACACATGCTGACTCTTAATATCGTTTTAAAAAGCAGATGCTGAAGTTGTTGGTTGCTGTGTTACAACAGAAAAACAAGAAGGAATTTGAGAGAAGCATTTCTGTTAGCTCAGGATGTGAGGAATAACAGCCGCTCTTTATAAAATACCTACTTTGTGTCAGTCATTCTGCAGATAACACTTGTTCGTTACGCCTCATGAAAATGCTGGCAAGTTGCTATTACCATTTTGCAGATGAAGAAACTGAGGCTCAGTGGTTCTGTGACAGCTCAAGGTCTGAACAACTGGACAGAAGAGGCAGATCTAAATTGTGATCTAAGTCTGACACCAAAACCCACATTATTTTTGTTTTTAAAATGTGTACCAGGCAATGAAGGACTCCACTCTAGATTCTTTTGCCCCTAGATCCCAAAGTGCCTACTATCCATAGCTCCATTTACCTGGGACATTAACTTCCTTTTGGTCACCTCTTACTCTAACCCCTCAACCACCACTGATCTGGAAGCCCAGCACTCCCAGCTCTGACCACATGGCAAGTCCCCTGGACAGCAAAGACAGGATCGTCTCAAGGGCCTCCTTGCCAGCCAGGAACAGCTGCCACTTCTTGTCCTGAGCAAGGCACTGCTGTCCCTGCAGAGAACTGAGGATGTACAGGCAGAAAAACCTACACTCAAATCCTGGCCGTCCCACAGCCTGGCCAAGGGCCCCCCAAGCACACAGTCCAGGCAGGCGCCCTGAAGTCTTAAGTGAGAAGGATGGGCAGGGCTTGGGGGTATGGGTTCCTGGATTCAAACCCAAGCTCTGCCACATCCTGGCTGTGTGTATACACAAGTCCTCAAACCTCAGTCTCAATGTCTAAATAGACTCAACTCATTAACTGTACCTCACAGGCTTTCCCTGAGCATTACATGAACCCCACACATCACACCAGCTAAAAAATAACAAACAACAACATAGCTACCAGCCTCCTTCTAAGCTAGTCCCGCTGCCATGCAAGGGTGCAACGCATTGTGTGTGTGTGTGCATGCGTGCGTGCGTGTGTGTGTGTTAGTTGCTCAGTCGTGTCTGACTCTTTGCAACCCCATGGACTGTAGCCTACCAGGTTCCCCTGTCCATGGAATTCTCCAGGCAAGAATACTGGAGTGGGTAGCCATTCCCTTCTCTAGGAGATCTTCTCGACCCAGGGATTGAACCTGGGTCTCCTGCATTGCAGATGGATTCTTTACTGTCTGAGTCACCAGTGTACATCTTAGAAGCTCATAAAACAGGATGAATCTTGAACCACATTCTCTCTCTGTCTCAAAAGCAGGGATAGGAAAGACTATGGCCCTCAGGACAAATCTGGCTCACCCTCTGAATCTTCTAAGTAAAATTTTATTGGAACACATTCCTGCTTATATATTTACATACTCTATGGTTATTTTCATGTTACAGCATCAGAGTTGAGCAGATGCAACAGAGAGTCCATAAAGCCAAAAANAAGACTATGGCCCTCAGGACAAATCTGGCTCACCCTCTGAATCTTCTAAGTAAAATTTTATTGGAACACATTCCTGCTTATATATTTACATACTCTATGGTTATTTTCATGTTACAGCATCAGAGTTGAGCAGATGCAACAGAGAGTCCATAAAGCCAAAAATATTTACTAATGATTCCTTATTGAAAAAGTTTATGGACCCTTGATCCTGTGTATGGGACCTTTCAATGCGGGAAAGACATTGAGGGCCTCTTGGCTTTGAAAACACATTCCTTTGTTCCTCTCCCAGCGACACTTGACATTCTCTTTCCACAGTTTATCTGTTTTCGCCTTACCTCTCTTGGCCATCACATAACACCTATACTGCTTTTCTTATATATGGTGTTTTTTCTCTGTCTCCCCCCACTAAAACTCTTCATGTGGGCAGGGATTTTTGTTTGTTGAGCTAACTCTTACATCCCAGAACCTTGACCAGTGCCTGACATGTAAGTGGGAACTCCACAAAAACTTGGGGATTGAATATGAGTTTCACTCTTGAGCCAAAGTATGTTGGAGGCTTTCTCTTCCAGTGGATGATTTTGAGGCTTTTAGAGGGATGGGGTGACTCTATAAGCTCTGCAAGGAGGGTATTATTTTTTCTGTTTTATAGATGAGACAACTGAGACTGGGTAAGTCAGTGCTTCTCAAACTTAAAGGTGCACATGAATGAACTAGGGATCTTGTCGAATGCAGGTTCTAGTTCAGAAGACCTGGGCTGGGAATGTAACTGCTGCATTTCGATTTTCGCTTGCTTGTTTTAGGCTGTGCCGTGCGGGACCTTAGTTCCCTGACTGGAGATGGAACCTGTGCATCCTTCTTTGGGAGTGAGGAGTCCCCATCGCTGGCTGCCAGGAAGTCACAGGTGCTGTGTTTCTAACAAGCTCCTGCGTGATGTCAGTGCCGCAGGTCTGTGGCCCACAGTTTGAACAGAGATGGTTTAAAGCACCCATGCAGGGTCGCTGCCTACGACGTGGCCGAATGGAATTTTGAATCTGGAGACCATGGGGGTCCATCATTTCCATTCTGTTCACGTTTCACCACCTACATGCATCCCTCAATCCTTTGGTTTCACAAGACTGGTCACACACCCGCCCCTCGGCTCCCTGTCGCCACTGAGCCTCCAGATCCTCCTTTTCTCTGGGTACTCCACTTCCAGCATCTTCAGCCACTGCATTCTGCACAGGCTCCTCTACATATACATTCCAGGACTTTCTGGCCCTTCAACTGGCCGGTCTCATGTTCCTCCTCTCTTTCAGGGCCCAGCGGTTAAGAAGTTATCCTCCTCATGGGCTCTAGGCAGGCTGGCTTCTTCCCTCAAGGCTACCCCAGGACCTGCATACGTGGCTTCTGCTGGTCGCGGGCCATGCCGAGCCCTCCACTCCCGTCTCTCTGCAGCACCTGCTACTGTCACGTCTTCCTTCTGCAGTGGACTTCACTTGGTTCTCTGTGGTTCTCCTCTTACCTTGCTGTCTCCTCCGCCTCTAAATCTTTAACTATGCCCCATTCCTGAGCTGGCGTGAGTGTCACACCCTGGGATCTGTCACTGAGAACTCCAAGTCTGCACTGATTCAAAGACCCTTGCTATCATTGTAACTTGAAGTACAAGTACTTGTGTATCTTCTATGCCTCCATACTGTTCATGTTTGATTTCATCACAGGGCCCAGCACAGAGAATACAAAGTGGGCCTCCAGACAGTGCTATGGACACTGGCTAACAGACTGAGGGGGCAAGCTGCCCAGAGGGCATTGCATGCCCATAACTAATGTAAGCACACTGATCCTGTAAGAGTTTCTAGAAGACCAGAGGTACCATCAGGGGCCACCACTTTAGCCCCGACTCCTTATGGTTTCTGAAAGGGGAAACAAAAGAAAACTTACATTGCAGGAGTGCCAATTTGTTTGCGAGGCACTTTACAAAATTCCTCATTCCCTACAAGCTGGGCACTATTATCCCTATTTTAGAGTTAAGAGGAAAGAGGCTGAAGAAGTTCAGAAAACTTGCTAAAGGCTATGTAACTGGTGAGTGACAGAGATGTAACTTGAACCCAGAACTCTTGACGTCTTCCACGACGGCAACAATGCCCGATACTGTCTCATACCTCTGTGTCTTTGCACATACTGCTTTCCCTGCTCAGAATTCTTATTTCTTTGGCCCTAGATAAACCCATCTCTAAAAGCACTGATAACTATCCCCTGCCCACTAAAAAAAAAATCAGTCACACAACTAAGTGTCCCTATACTACAGTACATGTACTTGTAGGTACCGCTCAGCTGAGCTATCAAGTATCTAATATTGGGCTAGTCTGATAGGTTTGCATATGAGGGTAGGGTTCAAAGTCCTGGCCATCTCTCCATCCGTAGTGTCTGGGTCATAATGTACATGTTCAATGCATGTTTCTCAGATGAATGAATGAACAAATGAGGTAGGCTGTCTGGTACTTTCGATGCTGGTGGCTGGGGTTCATTGATTCCTATATAACATCAGGGTGGTGATCCCAGAATCTCATCTGCTCACTGCATGGACCTATTGACCAGGGACCCAAATACTGAGCAGAGAGATGGGGAGGCTGGCTCCCTCCTCATCTGTGAAGGCTTCAGCAGATGATCAGTAACAGATATGGTCTCTCTCACAAGGCTGGGCTTGCCAGAGGTGGAGCAAGACATGGAATGATTAAAAATGCACTTTACAAGGAGCGAGGCTTTCTGAGTTTTAATCCCTCTCTCCTGATGACTGGATGCGTGATTTCATGTGCTTCACATACTCTTCTGGACCTGAATTTTCAAATATGGAAAATGCCTATTAGAAATGTTAGACTAATTCAGTGGTTTCCTAACTCTTCATTAACAAGGACCTATTTATGGAATTTTTCTCCTTTACCCTCACGTTGTAAAAATGTCTGGTTGAGTAATAAAAACCACAAAAAAATTGTTATAGACAATCCACCATCTATAACTGCCAGCAAAATGCACTGACAACGTGATGGAACTGNAATCTTTAACTATGCCCCATTCCTGAGCTGGCGTGAGTGTCACACCCTGGGATCTGTCACTGAGAACTCCAAGTCTGCACTGATTCAAAGACCCTTGCTATCATTGTAACTTGAAGTACAAGTACTTGTGTATCTTCTATGCCTCCATACTGTTCATGTTTGATTTCATCACAGGGCCCAGCACAGAGAATACAAAGTGGGCCTCCAGACAGTGCTATGGACACTGGCTAACAGACTGAGGGGGCAAGCTGCCCAGAGGGCATTGCATGCCCATAACTAATGTAAGCACACTGATCCTGTAAGAGTTTCTAGAAGACCAGAGGCACCATCAGGGGCCACCACTTTAGCCCCGACTCCTTATGGTTTCTGAAAGGGGAAACAAAAGAAAACTTACATTGCAGGAGTGCCAATTTGTTTGCGAGGCACTTTACAAAATTCCTCATTCCCTACAAGCTGGGCACTATTATCCCTATTTTAGAGTTAAGAGGAAAGAGGCTGAAGAAGTTCAGAAAACTTGCTAAAGGCTATGTAACTGGTGAGTGACAGAGATGTAACTTGAACCCAGAACTCTTGACGTCTTCCACGACGGCAACAATGCCCGATACTGTCTCATACCTCTGTGTCTTTGCACATACTGCTTTCCCTGCTCAGAATTCTTATTTCTTTGGCCCTAGATAAACCCATCTCTAAAAGCACTGATAACTATCCCCTGCCCACTAAAAAAAAAATCAGTCACACAACTAAGTGTCCCCATACTACAGTACATGTACTTGTAGGTACCGCTCAGCTGAGCTATCAAGTATCTAATATTGGGCTAGTCTGATAGGTTTGCATATGAGGGTAGGGTTCAAAGTCCTGGCCATCTCTCCATCCGTAGTGTCTGGGTCATAATGTACATGTTCAATGCATGTTTCTCAGATGAATGAATGAACAAATGAGGTAGGCTGTCTGGTACTTTCGATGCTGGTGGCTGGGGTTCATTGATTCCTATATAACATCAGGGTGGTGATCCCAGAATCTCATCTGCTCACTGCATGGACCTATTGACCAGGGACCCAAATACTGAGCAGAGAGATGGGGAGGCTGGCTCCCTCCTCATCTGTGAAGGCTTCAGCAGATGATCAGTAACAGATATGGTCTCTCTCACAAGGCTGGGCTTGCCAGAGGTGGAGCAAGACATGGAATGATTAAAAATGCACTTTACAAGGAGTGAGGCTTTCTGAGTTTTAATCCCTCTCTCCTGATGACTGGATGCGTGATTTCATGTGCTTCACATACTCTTCTGGACCTGAATTTTCAAATATGGAAAATGCCTATTAGAAATGTTAGACTAATTCAGTGGTTTTCTAACTCTTCATTAACAAGGACCTATTTATGGAATTTTTCTCCTTTACCCTCACGTTGTAAAAATGTCTGGTTGAGTAATAAAAACCACAAAAAAATTGTTATAGACAATCCACCATCTATAACTGCCAGCAAAATGCACTGACAACGTGATGGAACTGATGGTAAACACGAGACTGAGATAAGTCTAGCCCCAAAGAAAGACCTTGGATGTTTCTGTCACCTGTGAAGCCGGTTCTAGATAAAGCAAGGATTCCCTGTAGACTTCCTGAAATAGTGGAAATAGCCAATGAATTTCTTTCTACTCTTTCAGCCCTTAGGGCTATACGTTTCCCAAGCAGACATAAACGGGCTTTGAAGTTGCTGAGATCAGTGGTTCTGTGTTATGTGTGCAAATCCTACAGGAGGATCAGGTTTTCCTCTTGTTGGAACTGGAGGATTTCTAACTAGAGAATTATACTGACAAAGGAGAAACAGCCCTTTATTATACACATCCAAAAATCAGAACAGCCATCTAGGATGGCTTTAAAAAAAAATAGGAATTATTAACAATTAGGTGGTATTTAAAAACTCGGGAAAGTAGATGACCCCTAACATAGTACAGTTTGAGATAAAGGTAGAAAGGTGGTAANTTCATGGCTCCAAAAAAAAAAAGGGCGGGCGGGGGCGGGATCCAAGATGGAAGAAACAGAACAGACATGAACAGTGACAGTGCATTTTCAAATGGAAAACATCGAGGCAAAATCAAAACGCTGCGGCTACAGATGACTTAGACAGAAGTGAGTATGAGAAACCAACAGACACTTGGTTGGTGCAGGAAATGCATGCTACAGGTTGCCTTACAGGCACAAAGCAAAGTCACCCCAGGTCGATACTTACAAGTAATAGGAGTAGGAATAAGCATTTCTTCTATATATTGATGGGCAGTCAGATGAAGGAAATGTCCAAAAGTGGGGGAAAAGAAAAGACAAACAAACAAGAATTAGATTTATAAGAAATCTTGGTTCTTAGAAATGCACATAGTATTACTCCCTAAGCTCAAGGAGACGCAAGTTTCTCAACTAGTCAGCGTCCTTGAGAATCAGACACTTGCAGTGGTAGAAGAAATGAAGGAGACCTCTCCTGTGATGGAGAAACTCACTATTCACGCAGAGGAAGCCAGATCGCATTTGGCCATTTTAATGGTTTGAAAATTCTTATGGTTACTAAAACTAGTTTCCTGGTAATTGTGATGTTTTGGTCTTAAGTCAGATTTCTGTGGCCTTCTAGAACTAGTTTATGACAGTGCTCCTAAGATCTAAGGAAAAAAATAATGACTTCTCTGTTAAGGTTAAACCACATCAGAATCTATGCAGTAAGATCACACCAAAAGCAAAGAAAGTGTGTAGGCAGCATCCAAGATCCAAACTTCCCAACACTCATGTCCAAGTGCGCTGCTTTCCACACAGAATCAGGGCTGGCCTTAGGTGACCAATAAAATGTAGCAGGAGTTACATTCTGGGACTTTCTAGCACAGGACAAATAGAAGCTTTGTGGCTCTGTCTGAGTCTTTGGAACTTTCACTTGGAGGCCTGAGCCTCCATGTAAAAAGGCTAAGTATCCCAAGCTTGCTGTGGTCAGAAGAGGCCACGTGGAGAAACCACACGCAGAGGCCCTAAGACTGTATGAACAGAGAGAGGCTTCCAAGCCAACCTCCAGCCAACTGGATTCTACCAACTAAGACCCTGGATATCATAGAACAGGATCGAGTCATTCCCTGCAACCCCTAGCCAAAGCACGGATTTATGAGAAAAATCACTAAATTTCATGCCTTATTTTTTTAAGCCACTAAATTTTGGGAAGTCCTTTGTTACATTACTGGTAGAAAACTGGAAGAGCATTCCAATTTCATCATGAAAGAACATTGCACTAAAAGAGAAGAACAGACTACAACATGAATAAACTCTCTGCACCTTCCTTTTATTATCTGACTCTTAGGTGAGTTGAACTAAATCACAAATTTTCAAACAACACATTCTCAGGATTCTGCAGACTCACTGCAATGAGGGAGCGTGTGCGGTTCCTGAACGGGTAGGGCTGCTGGCCCTCTGTGAGCCACCAAAGGCAGAGCTTCTCCATTGTAATCTGTTTCATAAACTGGAGTCACTTAAGAGTTCTCATGACTGAAAGACAGATTGTACTCTCCAAAAGAACCGTTGAAAAATCACTGCCTGCAGTCTTTCTCTGATGTCTCTTCTAGCTTTTGGCTTGTGAACAATTAAAAAAAAAAATGGAAAACTCAAGGAAGTCTGCGATATTCCCTTTGTTATAACTTTTCTTGTTCCGTAGGAAAATAAATAGGAACACTTTTCTTTTACTGACTTAATTATACTGACAATAACTAATACATTTGTGGACTGAGAAAACTTGCTGAATAATTCAGGTCCTCAAAGACTCCTCTAAGTAGGCAAGATGCTCCCATCTTGAGTTTTGTGGTTGATTCCAACTGCTATCCAGTTTTGGTGACACAGAAAGACGCGGTCTTTACATCCACAGGGTGGGAACATGACCTCAGGGCCCCAAATGTCCCCCTCTTAAGTAGGAACTGCAAAGCCCCCAAGGTAAGCCCACTCCTAGGCTTTCTCTCATTTATCAGGAGAGCCAAATTCTATAAGTCCAGAAGGACAGTGACTTCTGAATGCCGAGACACCTTGGCAGAAGGGAGGCTCTGTGCCTCCTTGGGAGGCTGAACTGGGGAAACCACAGCAGCAAGTCTGGTCACTCATAAAACTGTTCAATATCTTTGGCCAAATGAACAGTGGCCCCAGATGGGAGAAAGGGGTGAAGAACTTCCAGTGATGGGTGGGATCTAGAACAGCCCACACAAGTCATCCGGTCCCCTCTACCAACCATGTGCTGTGTTGTGCTAAGTCACTTAAGTCGTTTCTGATTCTTTGCGACCCCATGGACAGTAGCCCGTGCGGATCCTCTGTCCACGGGATTCTCTAGGCAAGAATACTAGTGTGGGTTGCCATTTCCTCCTCCAGGGGATCTTCCCAACCTAGGGACTGAACCCAAGTCTCTTGTGTCTCCTGAACTGGCAGGCGGGTTCTTTACCAATGGTGCCACCTGGGAAGCCCATATAATACAGGTTGGCACTCTTCTTCATTGGGGGCTCTGTGGACCAGAGCCTGGGAACATGATTCCTCAGGAGCAGAAAGTTCAGGCTCCATTTGATAAAGACTCACAGATGTCTCTGTTCTTTATATTGTCAAGAACACTGGACTGAGAATGGAGAGGCCAGTGTTCTGATCTCAGTTCTGTTCATTTGCATGCTATTAGGTTACCCCTCACTAGATCTAATATTTTGTGTATTTTTGGACCAGCTGCAAGGCTTCCATGCTAAGCCAGGATTTTTTTCACCGCCAGCAGCTCCAAGCTGCACTCTTGGGTCTCAACATTCACGACCTCTGGCGGTCTGCTCTCCATCTTTAGGATTCCCCTCCGCCTGGCCACCTCCTCATGACAACATGCTTCCTCGCCCTTTGATTCACCTCTTCCAAGTGGCTGAGTTATCCTGGATGTCACCAAAAGCCACTGCGATCCCTGACCAAGCTTCAAGGCAACCCCAGAATGATAGAAACTGGCAAGCGTCTATTAATTGAATTTGTTTTCCAAATTCAATTGCAGGGTCTTCCAGGGCAAGGATTGTAATTCTTTACTCTGTGATCAAAACAGAGTATATATGTGTCCTTTCTCTCAGGCTTGAAGAAGGTTTACTGAAGGTCTAAATTTACAAGGATACAGTGATATTGCAAGTAACAGATTGCCTGAGACCAAAGATTCTGAGCAGGAAGGCAGCTGTGCCTAGAAAAAAACCCCAAACTTTATAAATCACATACTGCAGAATCTTTTCAGCTGGCTGACAAGAATGACTTGAGGCATAGCTTCCCCTTGTTTCATACTATTTAAACAAGACTAAGTTGTCTACTTAACCATCCATTTAACCATCTACCTGTCCATCCATTTCTTAAACCCACCCATTCACTCTTCCATCCATCTATCCATCTGCCTCCATCCACCCATCCTTCCACCCATCTATCCACCTCCTTAAAAGTCTGTACATCTACTTATCCATTTAGATCATAACTCCACATGCTCATCTGTTCCTCCATGTACTCATCTACTCATTCACCCAACAATCCATCCAGNTATGGATGTGAGAGTTGGACTGTGAAGAAGGTTGAGCACCGAAGAATTGATGCTGTTGAACTGTGGTGTTAGAGAAGACTCTTGAGAGTCCCTTGGACTGCAAGAAGATCCAATCAGTCCATTCTGAAGGAGATCAGCCCTGGGATTTCTTTGGAAGGAATGATGCTGAAGCTGAAACTTCAGTACTTTGGCCACCTCATGTGAAGAGTTGACTCATTGCAAAAGATTCTGATGCTGGGAGGGATTGGGGGCAGAAGGAGAAGGGGACGACAGAGGATGAGATGGCTGGATGGCATCACGGACTCGATGGACGTGAGTCTGAGTGAACTCTGGGAGATGGTGATGGACAGGGAGGCCTGGCGTGCTGTGATTCATGGGGTCGCAAAGAGTCGGACACGACTGAGTGACTGAACTGAACTGAACTAAATACTTTAATGTACTTTTCAGTTAACTCAGTCTATCTTCAAATAATATTTAACTGTATAAAGAGTATAGAACCTTATGATTATACATTTTAATTTACCCACTTCCACTCTTTGTGTTCCTATTATATTTTCCTTCTATATATACCATAAACTCTACAATGCATTATTACCTTTTGTTTTAAAACTTAAATTTTTTAAAGAAAAAATTATAATATATTTAAAATGTGAAGATACCTAAAAAAATTTTTTTGTAAAAACCACATATTTACCCTTTCTAGTATTCATCATTCCTTCCTGCATATATTGAGTTTTCCTTTAGCCTGAAGAACTTGTACTACAGTTTTCTGAAGCTAAATTCTCTCTGCTATTGTCAGTCTGAAAATGTATTTTTTTGCCTTGGTTTTGAAGGACATTTTTACCAGATATAGAATTCTAGGTTAAGTATATTTCTTTAGCTTTTCAACTTTTATTTTCATCTATTTGCTGTTGTTTCATGTATTTATTGTGCCTTTTTCTCTGATTTTCTATCTGCTATTTATCCTTGCTTTCAACATTTGATTATGATGTGCCTAGATATTTTTCTTTGAGGTTTTTTTTGACTTCTTGGATTTATGAATTGAGATGTTTCATCAAATTTTAGGACATTCTTAGTCATTATCTTTCCATGGATTTCTTCTTCATTCTTTCTCTCCTTTCCTTCTGATACTTCAGTTAGCTATATATTAAGTCACTGGGTATTATTCCACAGATTTTGGACACTCAGGTTTTTTGTTTGTTTGTTTTTGCTTTCTTCACTATCTTTTCTCAGTTTGGATGCTTTCTACTGCCTTGTATTATCCTTAAGTTCATTAATTCTTTTCCCCCTGCAATATCTGCTTTGTTATTAATCTTATCTAGTGAATTATTCTTCTCTGAACTTTTTCTGTTATTTCTAACTTTCCTATGGAGTTCTTTTGTAATAGATTTTATACTCTGCTAAATTTCTCTGTCTTTGCATGCATATTGTCCAGGGTGAAAGATCTGAGCAATGGCAAGTTTTCAGATATCTCTTCAAACTTTACAGCTGAGCAAACAGTACTTTAAACTATTGGTGATCCCTTTCTGCCTTATAGCTTGATTGCCAGTTTTGGGGGTTATTGAGGAGTTTTCTTTGTTCTCCAGTACTGGTCCCAGCTTTTTGTAATTCAGGAGATCTCTGTCTGTCCTGCTGTACTTTTATCAGTCTGTGGGGGACAGTTGCCTTCTATTCTGTGGAAATTCATTGTTTGAACAGTTTCTCTTATTTTTTTTTTTTTCTGTTTCCCCAGCATTTGGAAATGAAATCCAATTGTATTTAAGTTAGGCTTGTGTCACCTCTCCTTATCTACCCTTCTTATCCTGAGGGCAGCTGTCTTGCACTTAGGAGAGGCCCCTGACACACATGAGAGGATGTATCTCAGCTCTTTTATTCTGCCCCAGTCACTGACACATTGCTCTCCAGAATTCTGCGGAAGACTTATCAGAAGAGTGGTGAGTGAGTGCAAATGCACCACTCTCTATAGCCTATCTATAGGCTACAAAGATGGTCTCGTTTGACTCTGTACATCCTAACGCAAAGAGGAAATCTGTAGTCTTCTTTTTTTGTTGTTGTTTATGAAATGAAACACTTTGTTTTATTAAGCACTTTCTCATGTAATTATTAACTCTCTGATTGTTGTAAACAATCAGATGTTTACAACAATCTCATTGGATGGTTTAATCATTCTTCTGTTACAATAGACAAAGATATTTTTTCCAGTTTTTCCCCTCTTATAAAGGATTTTTCTGTGAATAACCAAAAAACCATTTAGGTTTCTATTTTTGTATTGTGGTACATCATACAGTGGAAGTGATAAATAGATTCAAGGGATTAGATCTGATAGAGTTTTGGAAGAACTATGGACGGAGGTTCGTGACATTGTACAGGAGGCAGTGATCAAGACCATCCCCAAGAAAAAGAAATGCAAAGAGGCAAATGGTTGTCTGAGGAAGCCTTAAAAATAGCTTGAAAAGAAGAGAAGTGAAAGGCAAAGGAAAAAAGGAAAGATACACCCATTTGNTGTGTAGATCAGATTCTAATTCAGTTACAGACAGTAGGAAAGTGGCTATAGAAGGTCTCTGTGGTGAATCTCCTCTGGGTGAGGATAAACTCCTTTATGCTAGGAATGTTTCATGCATTTAGAATTTAGCATGATAGACTTACTTAAGAGCAGTTGTGCCTGGCTGATGCCAGCTACGGTCATTATTGACACATCGCTTGGAAGGCATGCCCTTTAAAGGGCTTCACCATCAGTGGGCTGAGAAAGCCTTTCTACTTTCTCAAGGTCTCAACTGTTCCCTCTTGTGCCCAGGGGAGCCCTAGAGCTGGACCCTAGCCTGTGGTCAGACAAGGATCCTAAGCACTGGCTGAATTTGGGGGTGACACTTCTAAGAAGCCAGAGGTGGGTGCACTTTTTGAACTGGCTTAGGTGTCAGGCCACAGGTAGGGTTAAAGACTGAGATGTGGCTGAAGTTGGGGTTAAATCTGAAGGACAGATGAGGAGCCAGTCTGTGGCTGGGGTTTAGGAGCATCTGTAGGTCAGTCTGTCCCCACTGTGAGGGGGCAACGTATGCTTACAGCTATGCCTGGATTGGGCCAGAAGGAAAATTTTGCCCATGGTCAGGGAACTAGAAAAAGCTAAGTGACTTCCAAATGGACTAGACCCCTTGCCTTGGCCTCATTAGCACCCATTCAACCCTTGACTGCGGGGTGGAAGGTGGCCAGTCCTAGACATCGGCTGGCGTGGCGTGAGTGGTTGCTGGGATTATCAAGATAATAGTGGGTAAAACAAGGTGCTGGGCATGCGGGTGATTAGAAGACCACCCTGCTGTTTGAGAACTCACTGCATAATGGCAAAGACATGCGTGCGAGCTGAAAATCAAAGCTCAGTGTGATGGATGCTAACACAGAAGTGTGTACAGAGAAGGGCATGTATTACTCTGTTTAGGCCAAGCTAGACTATGAGTCAGATTTCCCTATGCCATTGCTGGTGTGGGACACATCGTGGATGTCCCCAAGACCACCCAGTGGCCTCCTCCCCACCCTGGCTCCCTGTGCGCCAGACGAAGCCTGCTCCATCAAGGAGGATGAAGAGATTGAGCCAGCTCAGGGCTGACAGTGCTGGCTCTCTGCTTGCACAACTTGTGTGCTGAGCCTGGAGCCCCGGGGGCTCAAAGCTGCTTAGCTGCGGGAGATAGGAGCACCCAGGGCCTGCGCTGGGGATTAAGGATTTAGTCTGAAGAGCAGATGTAAGAGAAGAGAACACACACTCTTTCGGGTGCCCTGCGGCAAAATGATAGTCCCTTCAGACCTCCTCCGACAGCCAGTGCGAGAGAATGATTGGCCACACTGAATGGACGGTTAACTCTTCCTGCAGAGTTCAGAGCAGTCCCTGGCAGCTGTGGAACACAGGAAGCCCACGCAGGAGCAGTCAGTCCAGAGGCGAGCACAAAAGCCTACCAGGAACGGCCTAAGGGTCAAATGAGGCCAGGACAACGTGAACGGCCTGGTTGGTGTGGCCCAGGCCAAGGCCAGGACATGCCTGGCAGCAGATGCTGAGACTGTTCAAATGCAGGAGGCAGATCACAGAGGGAGGGTCAGAGCCCCAGAGAAGAGGCCCGCTGTGAGCCAAATGCAGAATCCAGCCAACACGAGACCCCACAGCAGGGGCAGGGTGCACCAAAGGGATGCTCCAGGATGGCAGTTCTCAGCTTCAGTCTCCTTGAGGTCTTTCGCTGCAAAGGCACAGCTCTTCAAGGTGGACCCCTGCCTGCTGCCCCATGCTCAGGATCACTGCAGTTCCAAGTCTGTTCATTTCCAGGGCTGTAATAAAGTACTGCAACCCGGGTGGCTTAAATAACAGAAATTTAGAGGCTAGAAGTCTGAAGACCAGATGTCAACAGGGCCATGCTCCCTCTGAGACCCTGGGTAGAATCATTCTTCATCTCTTTTAGCTGCTGGCATCTGCGGGCAACCCCTGGCGCTCCTTAGGCTGGAGATGTATCACACCAATATCTGCCTCTGTCATCACAGAGGTTCTTGTGTGTGTCTGTTTTCACCTGATGTTTTCTTCTTCTTGTAAGGATACCAGTCATATTCCAGTGTCATCTTATGGATCTGGGTCCACTGTCACGACTTCATCTTAACTAATTATACCTGCAGAGACCTTCTTTCTAAATAAGACCACCTTCACAGGAACTGGAGTTAGTGTTGCTTCGACACATCCTTTGTGAGGGGCAAGATATAACCTATACCTCTGTATCAAGCTGAGTCACGTTACAAGCAGCCTGGGAAGGAGAGGGTGGGATTAGCATTTCAGGAAGTAAAATCAAACAAGAATGGGCTCAGGGTCACAAGGAGAGGAAGTGTAGGAAGAGGGATGGGAGACTTCTGTTTGGTCATGGGCTGAGTGGAACAGGAGGCTTCTAGAAGGACAGGATATCCTGGCTTTTTATTTTTGAATATTCATCTATTTGGTTGCACTAGTTACAGCGCTTGGGATCTTTGGTCTTCACTGGGGTAAGCAGGATATTTAGCTGCAGCATGTGAACTCTTAGATGTAGCATGTGGGATCTAGTTCCCTGACCGGGAATCAAACCCAAGCCCCCTGCATTGGGAGCATGGAGTCTTAGCCACTGGACCACCAGGGAGTGGTGGCTCAGTCCTGGCTTTGTCTGAACAGCACAGCAAGATGCACCAGGGGCCCAGGTGTCTCTAAGGCTCCTACTCAAAAACATAATCCAGTTTTTCCAACTAATTTCAACCAAATTGATCCCCTATGGGGTGACCACGGCACCCATCCCAAAGGGGCAGCAAGAAGAAGGGAAAGCAAAGATCTGCCCAGATCATGTCTTTGGAACATGTAGCTTCCAGCATGTGCTGGGGTGCCTGGAAAGGAGAGAAGGCTCGTGGGAGGAAGCGAGAAATCTATAGCAGGGATTAGTGGAAGCATGAGCAGGATCAGAGAGAACACGCAGCACGGAATTCAGATTAGGCAACGCAGCTGAGTGAGGGTAATAAAACCAGCAGCAGGAGCCGCATCGATTATTGAGATTCCAGCCAAATCCACCATGAACATGTTTTCTTTCTTCCAGCCTCTGCCCCTTGGCTTTTGAAAGCAGAAACACTGAATCACTGTGTTCTGTACTAAGGCTGATCTATCCCCTTCCCCAAAGGATGGACAGAACAGCAGCTCTGCTATTAGCAGGAGGTGAAAGAGAGAAGAAGATGGGGCCCCCGAAGTTGGCAGGGTCTGTTCTTGCTCACGCGGACAGAGTCTGGGGCAGGTCTCTTCTTTGTGATCTCCATGCTCCCTGCCCCCAGCCCGACCCCTCCTGGGTCAGCACCACATGTGCCCAGGCTGGGTATTGAGCTGAGTGGGGCTTGCAGATCTGAGGAAGCCCTATTCAAAGACTCCAGAGAATCGGTCTCTAGGAAGCTTGGCAGATGAGGCTGTATGGAGTTCAAATGCTAGACTGAAAACCAAGCCTCAGTGACTCACAATAAACCCAATCAAATGGTAGATGAGGGGTGTGAACCATCCCAGGGTGGAGGCCGAGGGTGGGTCTGGCACACGCTCTATCGATGTTAGCTACTTGCTCACATATGAGTCTACTCATGCTTGGGGCCAGGTGAGTGGGCACTGTACATGTGCTGGGTAGAGGATAACAGAAATCAAACAACTCCAAGACAAGTGCTTGTAATGAGAATATGCACCCTTTCCCGGAAGAATCCTCATTCGGGACCCAGGGTTCTGTACCCTCAACTCAGTGCCCACTGGCGGGGCCTGTCAACCATCTTTTTTAGATGCAGCCTCAGACAATGGGCACAATACAAGACAGAAACGGCGTGGGCCTAACATAAGCAGAAGGCATTTTTAAAATTTATTTAATTGGAGACTACTTTACAATATTGTAGTGGTTTATGCCATACATTGACATGAATCTGCCATGGGTGTACATGTGTCCCCTATCCTGAACCCCGCTCCCACCTCCCTCCCCATCCCATCCCTCAGGGTCACCCCAGTGCACCAGCCCTGAGCACCCTGTCTCATGCATCAAACCTGGACTGGTGATCTATTTCACATATGATAATATACATGATTCAATGCTATTCTCTCAAATCATCACACCCTTGCCTTCTCCCACAGAGTCCAAAAGTCTGTTCTTTACATTTGTGTCTCTTTTGCTGTCTTGCATATAAGGTCATCGTTATCATCTTTCCAAATTCCAGATATATGTGTTAATATACTGTATTGGTGTTTTTCTTTCTGACTTACTTCACTCTGTATAATAGGTTCCAGTTTCATCCACCTCATTAGAACTGATTCAAATACATTCTTTTTAATAGCCAAGTAATATTCCATTGTATATATACCACAGCTTTCTTATCCATTTGTTGATGTTAAGAAGAGGTGGCAAGAATACACAGAAGAACTATACAAAAACAATCTTCACGACCCAAATAACCACAATGGTATGATTACTCACCTAGAGCCAGACATCCTGGAATGCGAAGTCAAGTGGGCCTTAGGAAGCATCACTACAAACAAAGCTAGTGGAGGTGATGAAATTCCAATTGAGCTATTTCAAATCCTAAAAGATGATGCTGTTAAAGTGCTACATTCAATATGCCAGCAAATTTGGAAACTCAGCAGTGGCCACAGGACTGGAAAAGGTCAGTTTGCATTCCAATCCAAAAGAAAGGCAATGCCAAAGAATGCTCAAACTACTGCTCAATTGCACTCATCTCATACACTAGCAAAGTAATGCTCTAAATTCTCCAAGCCAGGCTTCAACAGTACATGAAATGTGAACTTTCAGATGTTCAAGCTGGATTTAGAAAAGGCAGAAGAACCAGAGATCAAATTTCCAACATCTGTTGGCTCATCGAAAAGGCAAGAGAGTTCCAGAACAATATCTATTTCTGCTTTATTGACTACACAAAAGCCTTTGATGGTATGGATCACACCAAACTGTGGAAATTCCTCAAGAGATGGGAATACTAGACCACCTGACCTGTCTCTCTTGAGAAATCTGTATGCAGGTCAAGAAGCAACAGTTAGAATTGGACATGGAACAACAGAATGGTTCCAAATCTGGAAAGGAGTATGTCACGGCTGTATACTGTCACCCTGCTTATTTAACTTATATGCAGAGTACATCATCAGAAACACTGGGCTGGAGGAAGCACAAGCTGGAATCAAAATTGCCAGGAGAAATATCAATAACCTCAGATATGCAGATGACAGCACCCTTATGGCAGAAAGTGAAGAAGAACAAAAGAGCCTCTTGATGAAAGTGAAAAAGGAAAGTGAAAAAGTTGGCTTAAAGCTCAACATTCAGAAAACTAAGATCATGGTATCTGGTCCTATCAGTTCATGGCAAATAGATGAGGGAACAGTGGAAATAGTGACAGACCTTATTTTCTTGGGCTCCAAAAATCACTGCAGAGGGTGACTGCAGCCATGAAATTAAAAGATGCTTGCTCCTTGAAGAAACGTTATGACCAACCTAGACATCCTACTAAAANGTTCATGGCAAATAGATGAGGGAACAGTGGAAATAGTGACAGACCTTATTTTCTTGGGCTCCAAAAATCACTGCAGAGGGTGACTGCAGCCATGAAATTAAAAGATGCTTGCTCCTTGAAGAAACGTTATGACCAACCTAGACATCCTACTAAAAATCAGAGATATTACTTTACCAACAAAGGTCCTTCTAGTCAAAGCTATGGTTTTTCCAGAAGTAGTGTATGGATGTGAGAGTTGGACTATAAAGAAAGCTGAGTGCTGAAGAACTGATGCTTTTGAACTGTGGTGTTGGAGAAGACTCTTGAGAGTCCCTTGGACTGTGAGGAGATCCAACCAGTCCATCCTAAAGGAAATCAGCCCTGAATATTCATTGGAAAGACTGATGCTGAAGCTGAAACTCCAATACTTTGGCCACCTGATGCAAAGAACTGATTCACTGGAAAAAGAGGCCAATGCTGGGAAAGATTGAAGGTGGGAGGAGAAGGGGATGACAGAGGATGAGATGGTTGGATAGCATCACTGATGTGATGGACATGAGTTTGAGTAGGTTCCAAGAGTTGGCGATAGACAGGGAGGCCTGGTGTGCTGCAGTCCGTGGGGTCTCAAAGAGCCATACACGACTGAGGGACTGAACTGAACTGAGACAATGGGATTCTGAGAAGGCTTTGCAGAGACCACACTGTCTGAACTTGACCCCAGAGGGTGAGTAAGGTAGACATCGAGGAAGAGCATCCAGCAGAGTGCGATAAGGCAGGTTCTGCACATGTAACCAGTGTGAGTGGGGCACTGGCCACCAAAGAGGAAATAGAGCCGGGGATATAGGGAAGGGACAGTGCCTAGAGAGTGAAGGGCCTGTGATTCAGGCTAATTGTCCTCGAGCACAAAGGGAGCCTTGAGAGCATTTTAATCAGAATCAGACTTTTATAGTAATAACCTGGCTTCAGTGGAGCATACATTAGAAGGGACCAGTGTGACGATAGGAAGACCGGTTTGGAATCTGTTACACTATCTGACCAAGGCTTTATAAATCTCAAGCATGAGGGCAAGAGTGAAGAGAGGAGAGATTCAAGAGAGATTTCAGAGATAATATGGAACAGATCCGATGACTAACTACATATTGAAGCCAGGGAGAGAGAAGTCAAGGTGATGCTGAGTTTCTGAATCTGAATTTCGTGCCAGTTTGGAAAGCAGTCTGGACACTGATTGCTCCTTGATCTAAGAGCATCCCCAGAGAGAAAAGGCGTGGTGAGAGCCTCTGTCTTATCTGCTCCTTGCTTGGGTGTTTGTCTGGTAGGAAGCACAGACATTCACCTCCTACAGAAGGACACCCCACAGGGGATGGGGCGCTCCAGAAAGATGCCCCCCTGGTCTGCACTGTCTACTGATTCCACTGGGAGTTGGGTAACAGAAGCTGGTACCAAGAGCCTGGTGTCCGTCAGGCCGTGAACATCTATCACCAGACTGACAATGGTGACAGTCTGGCGCACTTGACTGAGTACTAGACGCCGTCCCTGCTCTGCAGAGTCTGCCTGCTGCCCCTGGAGCAGTCGAATGGAAAGAACAGAGGCGGTTCTGCAGTGGCCACCTGGCTCCTGATCGTCACCTGCCTCCCTGACCTCCAGCTGTGGTCCCTGCCCTTATTCTGCAGGTGCAGCCCTGGGTGGTGCTCTGGGACCAATTGGAGGCTTGAGGACTGCAGGCTGCCCGGGTGAGGGGACTTCAGCATTGTGCTGCCCTGCTCTCCATCCCGCTCTTTTCTTTTTTTTTTTTTTATTTTTTTTTTATTTTTTTTTAAAATTTATTTATTTTTAAATTTAACTTTACAATACTCTATTGGGTTTGCCATACATCGCTCTTTTCTTGAGCCATCTCTGCAACTGGGGCTGCTGTGCTCCCAGCTTTATGTCCCAATTCCCCAATGAGCCCTGGCCTGTGAATCCTGCTGAGCACTCCCGGTGATCAGATAGGTTCTTACTTTCCACTTCATTTTCCATGAGCCACAGTTCTGGCCCAGCCACCTGCCTGAACGTCACCACTGGCCAGCTTGCCTGCTTGCCTCTTCTCTGGACCTCAGTTTTCTCATCTGTAAAATGGGTTTAGAATAATTAACACAGCACAAGTCTACATACTTCAGGTGTATTTCTCAAGTACTCCTCTCAACAACTAGTAATTCTTGGCATCCTCACTTTGTAGACAAGGAAATGGGCACACGTGAGCTGAGGCTCAAAGTCCCACAGCTGGTTTTGGAGGCACAGTCCTGGATCATGGTAGTCCTCAGTTCCTGGCACATAATGAAAGAGAAAGTGAAAGTTGTTCAGTCATGTCTGACTCTTTGCAACCCCATGGACTATACAGTTCATGGAATTCTCCAGGCCAGAATACCGAGTGTGTAGCTGGTCCCTTCTCCAGGAGATCTGAAATCCCAAGGATCGAATCCAGGCCTCCCGCATTGCAGGCGGATTCTTTACCAGCTGAGCCACCAGGGAAGCCAGGGCACATAACAGGTGCTCACTAACACTGGCCATTGGCACAAAGCACAGTGGGCAAGATTATGGACTTCCCGGGTTCAGATACGGTTTCATCATTTCTGAGTTGTGTGATTTTCAATCACCAGAGTCTCAGTTTCTTTATCTACCAAATGAGAATGACAATGGTACCCTAAATGGCAGAGCTGTTGAGAAGATTCAGGACATTAGCAATATGAAGCCTTCAGCACCTTCCGTGGAGGGTAAGAGGTATGTAACACATGCTTGCTGTTGTATTGTTCTTTTCATTGCCATGGAAACCCCTGGTGCCACTGTCCCCCAAAGCTGCCACCTCCTTCCAGCTGGCCTGGCAGACTGTGCTTACACTGCCTGTCTTCCACCTCTCTCTACCAGGCATAGCTGCCATACTGGTGGGTTTACAGGTAAGCCTTTTCTGGAGAGGTCCTCCGGCCTCTGGTTCCTGTTCTCACTCCATCCATCCACACCTGCCGGAGGGCACAACCTCTCTGGGAGGGTCTCTCACTCCCCAGGATGTCCAAGCCTGCCAGGGGCAAAAGGCATCCTGCTGGGCCTTCCCTAAGTCTGCCAGGCTACTTCCCCATCTGCTCTCAGCCATGCGGCCTTGCCCAAAGGCTCAGACTCTTTCTACCTGGATCCAGGATTTACAAGACATCCCGGGGGAAATTGCTTTAGAGGCAGTTAGCTGCAAAGCAGTCTCAGAGAGAGTATTACGGCCTGAATCCTGTCGCTGTGGCAAGGCCCTGATATAAAGAATTGCCAGGGAGCTCAAATCCAGTGTTCTTGGATAACCTAGAGGGATGGGGTGGGGTGGGAGGTTCATGAGGGAGGGGACATACGTGTACCTATGGCAGATTCATATTGATATATGGCAGAAACCAACACAATATTGTAAAGCAATTATTGTCCTTTTTTTTTTTTTTTAAAGGATTGCCAGGGAGATAACAATAGAGTTTGAACATGAGGTACAAAGGAGGAAATGAAAGAATGGAGTTGCGCCTGCCAGCCCCTCAAGTCAGGAGCCCTGCTGGAAATGAATTCACTTTCTCTGCTGACTCTGGTCAAGACTGAGCCTTGCGGTGCCCGGACTCTTCCTTATTACTTCACAGATGAGGAGATTAAGGCTCCGAAAGGCTGAATGATCTGCCAGAGTTCCCCAGTTTTTTACATGAGGGCTTGTCCCAAAGCCCTTCTCCCTGGGGACAAAGGAGAAGGGCTTATCATGGGCAAGACAGTGAATCTGGGTTAGCCCAAGGGGTTAAGACCAGCATAGGGCTGCCTGGCTGACCTTCAGAGCACCCACTCTAAGCTCCAGTCTGGGTGCTGCTAGCTTCCTACTGGGCCCAGTTCGCTGAGTGCAGCCTGGAGGCCTGGCTGAGCAGGGGCAGGGACCAGGGAAGCACTCTCTCAGCGATAGTGGGTTGGTCGTTTAGGTGAAACGTTAAATAACTAGTCATTTGTCCACTGCAGTCCCAAGTTATCCCACTTCAGAAAAACACCAAGCTCTAACCGCTGAGGTTTTACTTTGTTTTTTTCAGTGGAAGCATCCCTGGCTTCTCCCCACTGTGCTGGGCTTCCCAGGTGACGCAGTGGTAAAGAACCTGTCTGCCAATGCAGGAGACATAAGAGACACGGGTTTGATCCCTGGTTCGGGAAGATCCCCTGGAGGAGGACATGGCAATCCACTCCAGTATTCTTGCCTGGAGAACCCCATGGACCGAGGAGACTGGTGGGCTGCAGTCCATAGGGTCTCAGAGGTTTTACCTTGTATTTTTCAATGGCCTGGCCTCTACCCACCAGATGCCAGTAAGCCCTCACACCCAGTGGTGACAACCAAATACGTTTCCAGATACTTTCAAATGTCTCCTGGGGGCAGGGTGTCAAAACGGAATAAAAAAGAACTGAACATTTACTGAGCCTCTACTTCTGTGCACCAACGATGGTCCAAGGATGGTCAAGACATTTTGTTGGGTTATTTGTATAAAGTTTTAAAAACTGAAGTGTAGTTGATTTACAACGCTGTGTTAGTTTTTGCTGTACAGCAAATCATTCATGTTTATATATTCTTTTTCAGACTCTTTTCCAGTATAGTTTTTCACAAGATTCTGAATATAGTTCCCTGTGCTATATAGTAGGATCTTGTTGTTGTTTGTCTGTTTTATATACAGTAGTTTGTACCTGCTAATCCCAAACTCCTAATTACCTCTACATCTGTGCTGCCCACGATGACAGCCACTAAGCCACACGTGGTTATCGAGCACTTGAAATGTGTCTAGTGTGATAGAGGAACTGAATTTTAAAATTTATCTCCGTTAATTTAAATTTTAACACTGGAACACTGTAAAGTATGTTTACTTGTTAAACACAATGTTTATCTTTTTAGGATTAAATTTCATTTTTAACTGCTTAAAATTTAGCATCTGAATTGCAAAGTGCTGTAAGTGTAAAATTCACACCACATTTCAAAAGCTTAGTGCTAAAAAAAAAAGTAACATATCTTTTATTAATAATTTTTAAATATTGATTACATGTTAAAATGATAATACTTTGTAGGCACTGGGTTAGTTAAAATACATTAAAATGTCACCTGTTAATTTTTACTTTAACAAATAATTTTAATTTTTTAATAGGCTGTTTACTTAGGTCATGCCCTGAGGCATATGGGATCTTAGTTCCCTGACTAGGGATTGAACCCTGCAGTGAAGTGTGGTCTTAACCACTGGATCCCTAGGGAAGTCCCCATTTTTTACTTTTTAAAAATTTGACTCTAGAAAATTTCAAAGTACATGTGTAACTGAGATTCTGCATCTCTTGAACACAGTGTAATTCTGGAGGTTTTCAACAGGAGGGTGCTTTTGTCCTCAGGGGATACTTGATTGTGTTTGGCAATAAACTTGGTTGTGCTACTTGGGTAATCAAGTGCTCCTGGCATCTAATAAGTAGAGGCCAGGGATTTGCTAAACATCCTACAATGCACAGAATAGCCTCCCACAACTAAGAACTACCTTTCCCCAAATGTCACTAGTGCCGAGGTTGAGAAGCCCTACCCTAGAGCATGAATCCCTTGAAGCAAAGACCAGTAAGTCAGACCTGAAGAGCGAGTGGAAGCCGTCACACATAGTTCTCACCATGAACTCTGGCCTGGGGTGTCGGTATCCCTGGTCCGTCCCATGAAGCAAATGGAGCCCAGAGAAGAACAATGCCCAGATCCCCGGGGCAGAAAGTGGCCAGCTGAGACCTGCACTCACTCTGAAGGCCAGCCTGTCTCCCACTCCACAAACAGGTGCCACAGACCTCTGAGCTGGTGCTGATGCGAAGAGGCTGCTTTTGTTTACAGTCTAACATCCCCATCACTCAGACCTGGTCGGTTATTATTCACATCAGCCGTTATTGCTACCAGGGGATGAGCATTAACAAAAACGCCCTTTGAAAGGGACAGGCTGCTTGAAGAGAAACACTCTTGGACACCTCACCCATCAAATGAAACTGAGAAAGGCATGGAAATAAATGGAACACAATGAAATAAACCTGTCAGAGAGGGAGCATTCAGATGTCTCAGGAGGCAAGAGGTAAAACAAATGTGCCTGATATGGGGTTGGCTCTGTTTAAAGAAAACATTACGGGACTGCTGACTTGAAAAGGGCCCAGAGAACAGTGGCCCAGTGGAAAGGGCGCTGCCCGCCTGCCCGGGGGGAGCGCTGCTTCTTGGTAAATGGGTGTGGGCACGCGGCAGGAGCCACTCTCCTCTCGCTATCACCAGGCATCCGACCACAAACGCCACCTCCCTCGGGGCAAGAGTGAGACTGGGGGCCAACAACAGGACGGGAGAGGGGACTGACACCTGATGAAGGCCGAGAGGGCAGGGCACTCTGGGCAGTCACCGAACGTAATCTCGCATATGACTCTGCAGGAGGCGTGACCATCGGTCTTGCAAATTAAACAAGGCTGTGCAACTTGCTTAAGGTCACATAACTAGACAGTGGCTGAGATGACATTCTGGGGGTGTGGATGGTGACGCACTGGGCTATGGGTTGACGGCAGACACAGAGGTGGGGACAGAACTTGGCTGTCATGAGTGTGGTGGAGGCTCTGCCTAGATCTCTTTTCCTGGGTTGGTGCACTAATCTCCAGCTGCTTAAGATGGAGGTGCTGGCTGCTAAGGTACCCCTTCCCTGCAGACTGCCATCAGGCCAAGGGAAGTCACCCCCAAACCCCACCAGGACATGAACAGTGGCTGACTGACACAGCAGCACAGATGCTGGCCCCCTGCCACGGAGTAGGGGCTCCTCTGTGATACAGTCCACACTCCAGCGCCCCTGTAGGCTCAGCTGGCACAGCGTCCACATCCCCCTTTGGCTTTTTGCTCTTCCCTCACCTTCTTTCTTCTGAGAATACTCATCAATGACTAATTTGCACAAGAATTCCCCACCTCAGGCTCTGTCCAGGGAAACTCAGCCTAAGACAATCCCAAACAGCAGAATTTCTGAGCCTGGAAAGCGGGTAAACAGAAGTGGACCATGAGCTCCTGGATGGCTGGATTCTTGTCATCTCTGCCTCATATATTCCCCTTCCCACCATGACAAACTGACCAGTCAGGGACTAGTAGAGAGGAAGCTGCTGTCTGGGCAACAACCTGGAGAGAGGTGCCAGGTAAAAGATTTGAAATCTCCAAAGAAACCTTGGCGACGGAAAGGGCCCCTGCAGCAGAGATCTCTCTGCTGGGAGGGTGTCGTCTGTCTCTGGGGCCCTATGATGGGCATCAGCCTCTGATAGGCTCTGCACTATGATCTCCGAAAAGTGTATATGAAATGAGAGCGAACTACCATGAGTGAGAGCGAAAAGGCTGGTATTTACTTCAAACAAACATCCACTCTAGACTGGGGCGTTCCTATAGCNCGAAGAATTGATGCTTTTGAACTGTGGTGACTCTTGAGAGTCCCTTGGACTGCAAGGAGATCCAACCAGTCCATTCTGAAGGAGATCAGCCCTGGGATTTCTTTGGAAGGAATGATGCTAAAGCTGAAACTCCAGTCCTTTGGCCACCTCATGCGAAGAGTTGACTCATTGGAAAAGACTCTGATGCTGGGAGGGATTGGTGGCAGGAGGAGAAGGGGATGACAGAGGATGAGATGGCTGGATGACATCACTGACTCGATGGACGTGAGTCTGAGTGAACTCCGGGAGTTGGTTATGGACAGGGAGGCCTGGTGTGCTGCGATTCATGTGGTCACAAAGAGTCGGACATGACTGAGCAACTGAACTGAACATATTTGAAATATTATATATCTGAAGTATGGTACATGTGATGGTTAATTTTATGTTAACTTGAATTGAATGAAAGATGCTCATAAAGTTAGTTGGTTCTGGGTATGTCTGTGAGAGTGTTTCTAGAAGAGATTAGTATTTGAGTCAGTAGACTAAGTAAAGTCTATAATGGAAATGTAGTGAGCATCATCCAACACTTTGAAGGCCCAAATAAAAGAAAAAGATGGAGTAAGGGCCAGTCATCTCATTTCACATGCTTACAAAATAATGCTCAAGCCAGGCTTCAACAGTATCTGAACCTTGAATTTCCAGATGTTCAAGATGGATTTAGAAAAGGCAAAGAAATCAGAGATCAAGTTGCCAGCATCCACTGGATCAAAAAAGCAAGAGAATTCCAGAAAAACACCTACTTCTGCTTTATTTACTACACCAAAGCCTTTTTGACTGCATGGATCACAACAAACTGTGGAAAATTCTTTAAGAGACTGGGATACCAGACCACCTTACCTGCCTCCTAAGGAATCCGTACACAGGTCAGGAAGCAACAGTTACTACTCAATATTTAACAACTGGTCCCAAGTTGGGAAAGGAATATGTCAAGGCTGTATATTATCACCTTGCTTATTTAACTTATATGCAGAGTACATCATGAGAAATGCTGGGCTGGATGGAGCACAAACTGGAATCGAGATTGCTGGGAGAAATAACAATGACCTCAGATATGCAGATGACACCACACTTACGGCAGAAAGTGAAGAAGAATTAAAGAGACTCTTGATGAAAGTGAAAGAGGAGAGTGAAAAAGTTGGCTTAAAGCTCAACATTCAGAAAACTGAATAAGATCATAGCATACAGTCCCATCACTTCATGGCAAATAGATGGGGAAACAGTGGAAACAATGACAGACTTTATTTTCTTTTTTAAAATTTATTATTATTATTTATTTTTATTTTACTTTAAAATATTGTATTGGTTTTACCATACATCAACATGAATCCACCACAGGTGTACACGTGTTCCCTGGGCTCCAAAATCACTGCAGATGGTGACTGCAGCCATGAAATCAAAAGAAGCTTGCTCCTTGGAAGAAAAACTATGACCAACCTAGAAAGCATATTAAAAATCAGGGAGACACTACTTTGCTAACAATGGTCTGTCTCGTCAAAACTATGGTTTTTGCATTAGTCATGTATGGGTGTGAGAGCTGGACTATAAAGAAAGCTGAGCACAGACGAATTGATGCTTGTCCACTGTGGTGTTGGAGAACTCTTTACAGTCCCTTGGACTGTAAGGAGATTCGATGAGTCCATCATACAGGAGATCAGTTATGAATGTTCAGTGGAAGTACTGATGTTGAAGCTGAAACTCCAATACTTTGGCCACCTGTTGCGAAGAGCTGACTCATTAGAAAAGACCTTGATGCTGGGAAAGATTGAAGGTGGGAGGAGAAGGGGACAACAGAAAATGAGATTGTAGGATTGCATCACTGACTGCAGGGACATGAGTTTGAATAAGCTCCAGGAGTTGGTGATGGACCAGGAAGTTGGTGATGGACTGGTGTGTTGCAGTCCATAGGATCACAAAGAGTCAGACATGGCTGAGCAACTAAACTGAACTGAGAGGCCAGTTTACTTTCTGCTTGGACTAGGACATACCAAGGAAACTTTCATGCAAAGATGGGCTCGATAAAGGACAGAAATGGTATGGACCTAACAGAAGCAGAAGATATTAAGAAGAGATGTCAAGAACACACGGAAGAACTGTACAAAAAGGATCTTCGCGACCCAGATAATAATGATTTTGTGATCACTCAGAGCCAGACATCCTGGAATGTGAAGTCAAGTGGGCCTTAGAAAGCATCACTACGAGCAAACTAGTGGAGGTTATGGAATTCCAGTTGAGCTATTTCAAATCCTGAAAGATGATGCTGTGAAAGTGCTGCACTCAATATGCCAGCAAATTTGGAAAACTCAGCAGTGGCCACAGGACTGGAAAAGGTCAGTTTTCATTCCAATCCCAAAGAAAGGCAATGCCAAAGAANTGAGCTATTTCAAATCCTGAAAGATGATGCTGTGAAAGTGCTGCACTCAATATGCCAGCAAATTTGGAAAACTCAGCAGTGGCCATAGGACTGGAAAAGGTCAGTTTTTATTCCAATCCCAAAGAAATGCAATGCCAAAGAATCCTCAAACTACTGCATAATTGCACTCATCTCACACTCTAGTAAAGTAATGCTCAAAATTCTCCAAGCCAGGCTTTAGCAATACGTGAACTGTGAACTTCCAGATGTTCAAGCTGGTTTTAGAAAAGGCAGAGGAACCAGAGATCAAAATCCCAATACCTGCTGGATCATCGAAAAAGCAAGAGAGTTCCAGGAAAACATCTACTTCTCCCTTATTGACTATGCCAAAGCCTTTGACTGTGTGGATGACATCAAACTGTGGAAAATTCTGAAAGAGATGGGAATACCAGACTACCTGACCTGCTTCTTGAGAAACCTGTATGCAGGTCAGGAAGCAACAGTTAGAACTGGACACGGGACAACGGTCTGGTTCCAAATAGGAGAAGGAGTACGTCAAGGCTAATATGTTGATAATAATTTTCTGGCGTGCAGTGCTATAAATGATTGTAAAGCTGTATCTCATTTAGTGACATGGATTGGGAGGGCCTTGCATATATTTATATTTTCAGGTGATTGTCAGATCTGTAATACTTGAGAGTTTATTCACTCCACAGCACTCTTAGACCCAAACCATCTATTATGTAGTGAAAAAATTGTATAACTAGAGACATGATACTTACTAACACATTAGGACTATGAATGGACTTAAACTCAAGTTTTCTGAGTCCAAGTTTAGTGGATAAGAAGAGTAGCTTTCTTATGGGATTTAGAGAGAATGAAATTTAATGTGTGTGTTTCGAGTGTTAAGAACAGTAACTAACAAAGGGAAAGAGCTCACAAATGAGAGCCACCATCGTGGCTACTGTCACTTTTACTGTTGTTATTGCTGACATTACCACCACGTTGTGCAAGATTGTCAAGCAGTTCTTTGGTGTGCGCCATGCTGGAGAAGTTCATCTTTTGCTAATACATTGAAGCAAGTGCTCAATTTATGGCTCTATTTAAAGAAAATTCCACAAAGCTGCTATATTTTTGATTTCTGTTAAGACTTAGGAGGAAATTCCCTGGCAGTACAGTGTTTAGGACTCTGTGCTTTGAGGGTCTGGATTTTGCTGAGGGTCTGGATTCAATCCTTGGTCAGGGAACTAAGATCCCCCAAGGTGAGCTGCTGCTGCTGCTTCTGCTGCTAAGTCGCTTCAGTTGTGTCTGACTCTGTGCGACCCCATAGATGGCAGCCCACCAGGCTCTACCGTCCCTGGGATTCTCCAGGCAAGAAAACTGGAGTGGATTGCCATTTCCTTCTCCAAATTCATGAACGTGAAAAGTGAAAGTGAAGTCGCTCAGTCGTGTCCGACTCAAAGCGACCCCAGGGACTGCAGCCTACCAGGCTCCTCTGTCCATGGGATTTCCCAGGCAAGAGTACTGGAGTGGGGTGCCACTGTCTTCTCTGCACAAGGTGTGGGGCACTGCCAGAACAAATGGGAAAAGGAAAACTCATGGAAAGCATTGGTAGAATATAATTGAATGGTAATTTGGAATCCCAATTTTGAATTTTGTACATTTGTATCTATTTATGGATTGATTTGGAGAAGGAAATGGCAACCCACTCTAGTATTCTTGCCTGGAGAATTCTGTGGACAGAGGAGCCTGGTGGGCTGCTGTCTATGGGGCCGGACAGAATCAGACACGACTGAAGCGACTTAGCAGCAGCAGCAGCATGGATTGATTGGTGAAGAAAATGGCAACTCACTGCAATATTCTTGCCTGGGAAATCCCATGGACAGAAGAGCCTGGTGGGCCACAATCGATGGGGTTGCAAAGATCGGACANACTGAAGCGACTTAGCAGCAGCAGCAGCATGGATTGATTGGTGAAGAAAATGGCAACTCACTGCAATATTCTTGCCTGGGAAATCCCATGGACAGAAGAGCCTGGTGGGCCACAATCGATGGGGTTGCAAAGATCGGACACAACTTAGTGACTACACAGCAGAAGCATGGGTTGATTATATTTCCAACATACACAAATTTGGCAAATGTGGTTCTGTCAAAGTTCATCCTCTTGAACCAACAGGGATTCCCTGGAATCATGATTCATTTTTCAGCAGTCTACTCGTTTCCTTAGCCATCTACATGGAATATGTAATATTTCAAGTATTTAAATTTCCTAATCCTGTCAGCACAGGGCTTTCAGTTGGAAGACTTTAGTTATGAAATCTATTCTGATGTAAGTATTTAAAAGTCGCTTCAGTTGTGTCTGACTCTGACCGACTTTTGAGGAAATTATCTTATGACACAGGAGTATACTGACAATATGTAGGTTGAAAAGAAATAGATATAAAACTATAAATATTATGACCCCAACTGGCATATAAAAAGGTAGAGATATTAACAACAAATACTGGAAGGTAATGTGTAAATGAGTAATTAATAGTGTTATCTGTCCTCTGGGTAGATTAATAGCAAGTATGTTTTTACAACTTTTATNGCTCTGGTGATCACCTGTGGTGAGGAGGCAGAGTGGAGTCCCCAGGGTCACCTGGGCGCTGCCCATTGGTGCTGACCACAAGGAAGCCAGTCCCCAGGCAGCATGCAGAAGAGAAGGAGAGAAAGAAACACACATGAACACGTGCGGCACGCTGAGCAAAACTGCAGTTCTCGTGGCTCTGAAGAGCTCACGCTAAACAGCAAAAGAACATCATGATCTAACAAAACAGGGCCTGAAATAGATCTTTAGAAATGAAACAAGGATACGAGTCACCATTTATCAAGCACCCACGACATGCCAGGGACTCTGCCAGGTACCTCACATACACTGTTTCTGAGACTTAGAACAACCCAGAAAGGTCAGCATTATTACAAATGAGCCATCACCTTTCCACCCAGACAGGTTCTCCCCAGCTTCTTAGTAAATGGTGCCACTACCCATGTGGCTACGCCATCTACAAACCAGGGGTCACCCTTTATATCTCCTCTCTATTGACCTCCAACTTCTGATCACTTGGCATGCCTTATTAACTCTACTCTAGAAAAGGTTTTGAAGTTTCCCCCTTCCCTCCAATTTAAGCCATCCTCCTGTTTCACTTGTGTTACTGAAGCAGCCCCTCCCCGCGCTGGACTTCCTGCCTCCAGTCCTGTTTCCTTCTGTCGAAATGCACCAGTGACCCTGTTGTGCTCCAGGTAAACCTCAGATCCCTTAACCCAGTTCCTGCCCCTCCAGGCTCTCCCCACTCCTACTCAAACACAGTAAACTCTGCCTCAAACACAGTAAACTCCTTTTCATCATCAACCGTGCCCCCTGCTCCACCTTCTTGTCAGGAGGCCTTACCTAGCAGGCTCACTTGGTGTGGAAATACCCACTTCCTGCCTCTTCACCTAGGTGAAGACGGTTCATCCTCCAAGTGTCAGCTCAGAACTCCTCTCTGAGAATCTCACTGTACAAGGGTCGGAAGCTCTTCCTCTGTTTTCCCTAACACCCTGGTTGTCCCTTCTCAAAGCAACAGCCTCGCTGTCCTTTAAGTGGCTGCCTCCCCTGCAATTCGGAGTCCCCTGCAATTCTGAAGGCAGTCACTGTCTCATATCTCGTGTCCTGGTGTGACCTCGCACTGGAGCAGGCACACAGCAGGCACGCAGTGGCTATGTCCAATAAATGAATGGAGGAAGGAAAGATGAATCACAGTTGATATAACTTGCTGAAGGCCACAGGATTCTGAATTGGCAGAGGCAGTACTCTGGTTTGTATGACTTTCATGTTTTGTCCTTTCGAATTCACTACTTGCTTCTCTAAAGAGAATGCTACGAAAAGGAAGGAGGTGTCCTAGGCTTGGTCAAAGGCTGCACATATTTCTCTAGGGACTCATCAACAAGACTGTATAAAGTTCTTACGCAAAATGGAGAGAGGGGCAGGACATCCCAGACCAACTGATAGACAGGAAATACATAACTTCAAAAATCTGCACAAATGGCAAACTTTACCAACAACTGTGAAATACTACAAAATACAACCACCAGTCAACAGAAACCATAATATATGTATACTTGTGATTGATTCACTTTGCTGTACAGTAAAAACTAATCCCACACAGTAGAGGAACTATATTCCAATAAAAATTAAAACAAAATAAAATAGTAATCAGAATAGCCCTCCCTCAAAGGTTTGGGAAACTTCACCATTCTCAAACCATATTCTAAGTCCAAATTCAGAAAACTAAAGCTGGTAGGCCAAATCTGGCCACCCACTGTTTTCTGTGTGTCCACTGGCTGAGAGCAGGTTTTACATTTTTTTTAATGGCCGGGGGAAAAAAAATAAAAGCGAAGTAATGTATTATGACACGTGAAAGTTACACAGAATTGAAATTTCAGTGTCTATAAATAAAGTTTTATTGGAACACGGCCATGCTCGCTTTACATGTATTATCTATGGCTGCTTCTGTGCTACCGTGACAAAGATGAGTAGTTGTGACAGGGACCACAGGGCCTGAAAAACTGAACGCAATCATCCGGCCTTTCACAAAAAAGTTTGCCAACTCCTGTTTTAAGTGGATATTTTTATTACATTTCCCCCCACAACCTTCTGAGGTGGGTAAGACAAAGACTGTTGGCCTGATGTCAGAAAAAGAAAACAGAAGGCTGAGAGAAAAGGTGATTCACACGCTCCTCTCTGGCCTCTCTGAGCAGCCTCCTACCTGGTCTTCCCTGTATCTATTGTTGTCTTTGCCTCAGTCTCCCTTTTCTGACCCATTTCTAAGCCATAATAGGGTGGCCTTTGTGACAAAGGCAGCCCTCTAAGCTCCACCCAGAGCTCCCACTATCTGGAGACACTCACAGTTCCGCAAGACACCGTGGGGCTGATGCAGAGTCCTTGATGTCCTGGCCGTGCTCAGCCCTCCAGCCTCCACTCTCACTGCTCCCAGCCTCCTCTGGTCACACCGGCATTCAGGCCATGGTTCCTTTGCCTCGCCCCATTCAAGCTCAATGGCCACGTCTCTCACTGCTACTCATCTGCAGGTACCACTTGCTCAGCTCAGAAGGCTTCCATGTCTTACTTCTAGCCTTGTTCCATACGATAACTGCTACTCCTATTTCAAAGCTTCGTCTTGGTGACTACATACCTGGGAACCCACACCCTACACTGGCTTATGTTTCTCTTATGTCTCTTCTTCTCTTACGTGCTTCCACTGCGTCCTGATTTTACCTTCACCATAGCCCTTATCTTGGTGGATTGATAGAATTACTACTGGTTGGCTCTCCCACTAGTTACCACTTGTTGAGTGCTTGTTATTAGCCAGGCATGGCACTGATACACTAAGTCCATTAGCTCATTAAATTCTTACTTAGACCCATGAAGTTAGTGGTGTTACTGTGATTGTTTCATAGATGGGGAAACCGAGACACACAGCAGTTAAGTACCTTTTCTAGTCTAGAGTCAAAGACTGTTCATATCTAAAGTTCTTAACCTCTATGGGATGAGGGACCACATACCAATATTAAGTGGCACTCAAAACTAAATGGATAACTGATATTCTAGCTTTAGTTCAGTTCAGTTGCTCAGTCGTGTCCGACTCTTTGCGACCCCTTGAATTGTAGCATGCCAGGCCTCCCTGTCCATCACCAACTCTTGGAGTCCAGCCAAACCCATAACCATTGAGATGGTGATGCCATCCTACCATCTAATCCTCTGTCATCCCCTTCTCCTTCTGCCCTCAATCTTTCCCAGCATCAGGGTCTTTTCCAACGAGTCAGCTCTTTGATTTAGGTGGCCAAACTACTGGAGTTTCAGCTTCAACATCGGTCCATCCAAAGAACACCCAGGACTGATATCCTTTAGAATGGACTGGTTGGATCTCCTTGCAGTCCAAGGGACTCTCAAGAGTCTTCTCCAACCCCACAGTTCAAAAGCATTAATTCTGCGCTCAGCTTTCTTTATAGTCCAACTCTCACATCCATGCATGACCACTGGAAAAACCATAGCCTTGACTAGACGGACCTTTGTTGGCAAAGTAATGTCTCTGCTTTTCAATATGCTGTCTAGGTTGATCATAACTTTAATTCCAAGGAGTAAGCGTCTTTTAATTTCATGGAGCGTCTTTTGATTTCATGCAATCACCATCTGCAGTGATTTTGGAGCCCCCCAAAATAAAGTCAGCCACTGTTTCCACTGTATCCTCATCTATTTCCCATGAAGTGATGGGACCGAATGCCATGATCTTNATCCATACATGACCAGTGGAAAAACCATAGACTTGACTAGACAGACCTTTGTTGGTAAAGTAATGTCTCTGCTTTTCAATATGCTATCTAGGTTGGTCAGAACTTTTCTTCCAAGGAGTAAGCGTCTTTTAATTTCATGGCTGCAGTCACCATAATCCCTTTAGATGTGTATAATTTCTCAGTTGAATATTTGCATTTTAAATGGATATTCCTGACATCCCTAAGTCTTACAAACCCAAAGCAGTAAGTCTACAACGATAGAATTTCAGCTTCCCAGAAGGATGGTAGGCTGAGCACCTCTCAGATAAAAGGTAGGGAAAAAAAAGTATTGTATTTTGCATAGCTACGAAGTCCTCCCTTTTGAAAATCTTACTCTATAGGCAATGTGCTTATGAATTTAGATTTTGGAATCAGACTACCTGGATTCAAATTATGTTTCTGTCATTTAGCAGTTATGTGACCTTAAAAAAAGTAATTTCACCTCTTGACGAGTCAGATCCTTATTTGTAAGCTGAGTGATAAGTACTTATAAAATTGTTATAAAAAATAAATGAAATACTGACTGCAAAGCACTTAGAACAATTCCTGCCATCCAGTTCAATCTTAGTAAAAGTGTTTATACTATCATCACTCTTATTTATGTAGTGCAACACCTTGCCATGTAAAAATATTTTCTTTAAATACAGAAGTAACTTTGTAAATAGTGAGATTATACTCCTGTATTAGGCATTTTCTAATATTTACATTCCTTCATGTCCCTTTATGTTACATAGAAAATAATAAGCTAAAAGGTTTAAATTATATTACTGTTCAATTTTCTCTAATAATTATTTTAAATAAAACTATCAAGACAGATTTCTTTTTTCATGTGCAAATATTATTTTGGGTATTACTTTGGGTTTGGGCATTTTAGAAAAGAAAGTTCTATTGTAAGAAAGGTAACTTTTTTAGTATTCAAGAGAGTAATGAAATACAACCAAAATATTCATCTGATGTACTTAATATATGATTAGCTTCACATTATTTTCCTAGTCAAAAATTTTAACACAAATAGTTTAAACTTANCCTGGCGTGCTGCAATTCATGGGGTTGCAAAGAGTCAGACATGACTGAGCGACTGAACTGAACTGAACTTGGCATTACATCTGAGTGGCAATTCTGAGGGACCTTAAGTTCCTCACTTAACCCATTTGAGCTTACACAGCTTCATCCCTTAAGTCAGGGTAATAATGATGACCACTATTCATTTAGTGTGTACTACATGACAGGATTTACTTCTATCATTGCACTGCAGACTCAAGTGAACACACAGCCCTCTGACTTGCATATAATATGTGGTTAATTTTTGCTAACACCCCCAACAATCCATTGAAGAACCATCAGAGAAAGCTCTAATGGAACTTCATTCTTTTTTATTTCTAGTCCTCATCTCTAGCCTAGCTACATTTTCCCCCTTTCCTTGACCTCGCATTTTAAAAGGCCCACAATTTCTTTTGTAAGATGCAGTGATAGTGGAAAGTCAGATCTGAGCTACAATCCACTTGGGTGTCTCAGGTCTTAAGTAGATCAGTCTCACTTCAGGTTTAGAGGGATGAACTAAGACTACCCAGGGACATGCTTGAAGGACAAGCGCTGGTCTTGGCTTTTGTTCTCTGGACTCTCTGTAACAGCTTTGCTGTCCTGAGTAGGGTATGGAAAGCATTTGTGTGTTGGGGAGAAGGGAGGTGTTTTGAGCAAATGTAGAGAGTAAAAGGTAGGGCAAGGAAAGAGAACACCAGAGAGATGTACCAGTTGTTGTAGCAAGAAAAATGTTAAAGAGTTGGGATATTTAAAGGTCCTCTTTAGGTTCTTCTACAGTATACACATGATATAATCCTCTTATTTCATCTTGTCACATAACCTTTAAGAAAATCCACATCATTCCATTGGCATTGTAGGGTCTAGAAGATGCTGGGTGAAAGCAAAGAAACCTGAGGGATAGAGACCTTGTTACACTCAAGTAATTCTGAGAAGTCCAAGCATGGGAAATTCATCTCCTATCTCTGCCCTGACCCCCAAACACACATGTGGGCTTTCTGCTCTGGAAGTCTGGCAGGATTCTAAGGACTGAACAATAACCAAGAGTTTTCCAATAGATGTGCTCACTATTTTCTAGCTTCTCACAAGTGATCCTTCATTACAGTCCCTACTTTCAGCTGCCATAGCTAAATTTGAGCACCCTGTGATTCTGAGTTCCCCCTGAAATTGCTGGGCCGATGAAAAGAGGAGGAAAAGTGCCAGAGTCAAAGGTCAGCAAGTGCACGAGCAAAATCTTACACTCAGTCAGTGTAAGAATATTATTGCTATGCAGGATCTCACCCAAACACAATGGCCTGTAGATGAAGAGGTTAAGTGCTCAGAGCCAAGGCCGGCATCATTCCTGTCTCCCCTCAGTTTCCGCATTTTGAATCCAGCCTGAGTCTGTTTGATTTGTATGAGAAGACTATGTATGGTTCAGGTATTGGCTTTCCTTCTTGGGGCGGAGCAGAAAAAGGACATATGCTTAGTAGCTGGGTCTCCAGGTCTCAAAGAAGACCCAGAAGAAGGAAGAAAGGAAGCTCAAACTGGATCCTCTATGATGTTCTTGACCTTTTATGTGCATATCCCAAATAATCAGGGGAAAGAACTAATGATCTTAGGCCTTAAAGTGACTCCTGGAGGCTGTGACTTGTCCCAGGTCAAATAGGTACATTTTGGAGTGGGATCTGAATCCAGGTGTCTCTGATTCGGCATTATTTCAAGCAAGTTCTTGAGGAAGCTTTATATAAAATACAACCTTCCATACAGAACTGGATCGACAGGGGTGGGGAGGGCAGACGGGTATTTCCTAGCTGATAGTAGACAATGCCTACATCTTGTTTGGCTTCTCACGTCACTTGTGGCAGGTTATTCTTGTAGCTAAAAAAGCCACGGACATATCACTCCCCTTGTGAGCCCCAGTCTTAGCATCTGTGAAATGAGGACAACTCACTGGAGAATGGCTATTTATTGTCCCTGCAGGGGCAAGAATCCATTAGGAAGACAGGGGAGAAAAAGCTGGATGAAATGTTCTACCTCAGGCTTAGACATTATAAAAAGAAGCCACGTTTACAAAAGAATATCGCCTCCACCTCCTGTTGCCCTGGGACAATGGTTTTAGTCCATCATCATCACCCCCACGAGGCAGAAAAGGACTATTGGTGACACTGGCCCCTTATCTCATGCTTCATTATCCTGGAGTTCAGCTTTCAGCACCTACTCTGAGGGGGTTGTTTTAATGGGATCGTTAGAGAGTGTTTACCAGATTAAAATTGTGACTTTCTTCTGCAAAAGCAACTCTGCAAATGGCTTTATGGGTTTCCGGATTTATTTTGTCTCAATGACTCGGCTCAGTTTGCAAATCAAATCAAAGCTGATTTTTCTAACTGCCACTTGGGCGCACCCAGCGGGAGTCTGTGGAGCCAGCTGCGCTGCCTTGAAGGCTGGCGCCTGAGTGGGGAGAGAGGTTGCCTGCTGGCATCCACAGAGGTTCCCACGGGAAGACAGTGGACAAGCAAGGACTTGATGGAACCCAACTGGGGCAGGGGGAACAAGTCTGAGGAGGCCAAGTTTATTTTCTGGAAGGAGAAAAGGCAGATTCATGTGGCCCCCAAAGACTGAATGGAAAAAATAAGAGGGAGCCAGTTTGAAACCCTGATATTGAGGCTCCCTGCAACTGAAATGCCCAGTGGTGGAAAATACTCCCTGGGGGAGTAGTGAGGTCTCTGTCATGATGGGTATCCAAGCAGAGCCTGCTTGGTCTTTTCATTAGTGGAGGTTGTAGGGGTAGCCTTCTGAATTTAACCCCTGAGCTGGGATCCTTTCATAGATTAAGTAGCTCCTCTGCTTGAGGAAGCCTTGCTTTGTTTCTGCAGAAACGCAGAGCCACATCTGGACCTCAGCCTGCATCTGGGGCCCTCTTTGGCAGGGTCAGTTCCTACTCCCTGCACAGCCCCCAAGACTACTGGGATCACACTGTGAATGGTGAGCATGAGAGGCTTCAGTGGGAACCATGTGGCCACTGCCCCTAACTGCACAGGACCCGTTATGGCTTGAACTGAGTTCCCCTCAGATTCATGTGTCAATGTCCTAACTGTGACCTTATCGGTAAACGAGGTCCCTGCAGAGGTAATTAGCTCAGTTAGGATGAGGTCATACTGGAGTAAGGTGGAGCCTCAATCCAGTATGATCACTGTCTATAGAAAAGGGGAGAATTTGGACAGACACGCAGAGGAAGAGCACTATGCGAGGATGAAGGTAGAGGTGAGGTGAGGCATCTGCAAGCCAGAGAGCGCCAGTGATGGCCAGAAATCCCCCAGAAGCTGGAGAAAAGGCATGAAACAGACTCTGCCTCACACCCTCCAAGGAGCCAACCCTACTGACATCCCGATCTTGGATTTCTAGCCTTCAGAAGTGTGAGACAATAAATTATGCCTTGTTTAAGCCACTTAGTTTGTGAACTCTGCAGTCGCTGAAAACTAACACAGGTCCCCGGCTTTGCAGACCTCCCGGCTGTCAGGGCTTCATTAGAGCTTGGGTGACGAACAGTGACACTACAGACAGACAAGGGTTAGAGGTGCATGCTAGAGCCAGGGATTCGATCTAATGTTGATAGAAGATGCCCTGGGCTTCTGATCAGGTCAGAATGACCCCAAACAGCTCAGGCTGTTCCATTCTGAGCAGCAGCCCTCCCAGTTCCATGGGACTCACACAGCTGACCACAGACACTGTCTGGAGTCACTGGGGTCACAGACAGGACATCAGCAAGTTGCTTCATCGCCAAAGCACTGGCCTCAAGCCTGCCCATGTGACCACACTCCAGAGACTGGCTGCCCGCTGGCAGACCCATGAGGAAAATGCCACAATGACAAAAAGGTGTAGGAGCTTTGAGGGAGACAGACAGGACACGGAATCTGTCACTGGAACTTGCTATAACCTTACTGCATGCAAGGCTCCCACCATCATACTTCCCTCTGTTAAAAAGAAGAGCATTTTTGGCAAACCCATAAAGATGGAAATTTGATTGACAACATCAGGAAAGGGATGGGTCAAATATTGACACCTGGACTTAGTTCCTTGATACACAGTCCCCACGGGCAGGGCACGAGTTCAGTTAGGGTTCTCGTTCAGCTGACCCTGGATGCCACTGTGANAAAGATGGAAATTTGATTGACAACATCAGGAAAGGGATGGGTCAAATATTGACACCTGGACTTAGTTCCTTGATACACAGTCCCCACGGGCAGGGCACGAGTTCAGTTAGGGTTCTCGTTCAGCTGACCCTGGATGCTCCAAGGGGACAGAGCAGACACTGGTCAAATATAGCTTTCCTTCCCTTTGCCTTTTCTCTGCATCACCAAGCATCCTGCTTATTTATCTGATGTGATGCTGAGAAGGAATCACTCCTTGACCTGAGGGAGATTGGCGTTCTGCACTACCCAGCTCTCTACCCTACTGCCAAGAGCTGCTAGAGCCCACTTCTCCGGTTGGGGCAATGGCCCTCACTGCACTGGAAAACAAAGGTATGGAAGCCTGGAGTCCACGTCTGACTCCTAACTCCTCTGAGCCCTGCCTGGGCATGGCCAGCTGGGTATTCATACTCATGAATGCATTCCTATCTTTCCCTTGCCACACCTGCCACACGCACACAACACACTCCGCTAAAGGGAGGCTGTATCCTAACCCTCAAACAAGAAGAGAAATCCTTCTGCTGAGAAGCAGCAGACAACTCTTTTGCTCTAGTTTTTTAAAGCTCACATTCATCTCACAGATCAGCAACGGAACCTGGAGAAACATGGCATGGTGTGCTGTCTATCTACATGGACAGTGGGTCCTGAAATTGCCAAGGACATATACTTTTAATTATTCTCTCTCAGGGCTTCCCTGGTGGCTCACTGGTAAAGAATCCGCCTGCCAATGGAGGAGACATGGGTTCAATCCCTGATCCAGAAAGATCCCGCAAGCTGTGGAGCAACTAAGTCCATGCGTCACAACCACGGAGTCTGTGCTCTGGAGCCCAGGAACCGCAGCTATTGAGACTGTGCTCAGACCTGGCTCATGCTCTGCAAGAAGAGAAGCCACCGTAATGAGAGGCCTGCGTGCTGCAACTCGAGAGGAGACCCTGCTCACTACAACGAGAGAAAAGCCTGTGTGGCAGTGAAGACCCAGCAACGCCCCAAATAACTAACTAGATAATATTCTCACTCAAAGTCCCCACAGATACCTTTTGCCTGTCTGATCACATGTTCTCAATTCCCAATTCACATCNCTCCTTTTCACCACCCATCTCCTCTCTTTCCTCCCTTTCACTGGTAAACTGTCTCAAAGAATAATCTGTGGCTCAGCTCGGTGTTCTGTGATGACCTAAAGGGGGGGGGGGTGGAATTCAGAGGGAGGCGATGTACATACACATATAGCTGATTCACTTCGTTGTACAGCAGAAACTAATACAACTTTGCAAAGCAATTATACTCCAACAATAAAATTAAAAATTGAGATGCCAAAAAAGCTCAAGTCACAAATGAGTTAAAACTTAAAAACGATGATAAAAGTGAGCAAACTAATTTTTGTTTGTTTTCATGTTTGGAGGTAGAACAAAGTTCTTCAACTCCTGTTGGCCTCCATGTCTGTTCTTTGCCTTAAACAAAGGTCGGTGAACTGGACACTGAGATGGCTAAAGAAGAAAGCATGACATCCAGAGAACTGAGAAACTGTTGGATGGGACATGCCGAAAGATAAGAAAGATCTTCAACTTTATACTAATACAAAGAAAAAAAAGATTTCGCAAGTACTGTATCAGGAAACTTGTTAATTCTGTGTAAGACTGTTAATATAGCAATGGGCAATATAGTGAGGTCTTCTCTCATGGGGGTAATTTGCAAATATGTACTTTAAAGAGACTACAAAGAATCAACTTAATCTCTTTATATCTAAGAATCTATTCTCATGGAATGACCTTAAATGCAGAAGAAGCTTTATATTCAAAGTCATTGCTTCCAGTATTCTTTATAAAAGTGAAAATGAAGAGGAACATATCTGCCTAACTCTATAGTCCTGGTAAAGAAAGTGGAGGTCTCTCTACACAGTGGAGTTTTATAAGGCTGATAATGTGAAGATGGTTGAGACCCATGTAACAACATGGAGTAATACACATAAGAAAATAATAAATGAATGAAGCACAGTTTTTATTCAACATGCAAATCTAAGCATTTAAAAAATAAGTCCTAAAGGAAATATACTGAATCTTAAAAACGGTTGCACAGTGAAGTATAACATATTGATACATGCAGACAAATACACTAATTTTAAATGCAGTTTGCCAAATCTTTCACAAAGTGAACACACACTTTAGGACCAGCATCCAGATCAAAACACCCTAAATTACCAGCACCTCAGAAAAACCCTTCACGCTCCTTCTGGGTCACTTCCTCCCCAAAAGGTGAAGGCTAATGTGTCTTTTGTGGGACTCAATGGACATGAGTTTGAGTAAACTCTGGGAGCTGGTGATGGACAGGGAAGCCTGGTGTGCTGCAGTCCATGGGATCACAAATAGTTGGATGCAACTGAGTAACTGAACTGAACTCATTTTAAAATGTGTCCCAGTAAAGGGAATATTGGGTTGCCACAATGGTTTATTCTACTGCCTTCTTCACTGCATCATTTATAGAACTTTCTAATTCTCCTTAGAATCATCTTCACTGCCAAAGCTGCATGCATGAAAGTGAGCCACTTCCTAACACTATGTCCTCCACCTGAATCTATTAAACTGTTTTCTATCATCTAAAGCACTTGTCTGATTATGTTTAACTCTCCTTGGCTCTCACAAACATGACACTGACATATCTGTTTTCTCCCAAGTTCCTGACATCTTTAATTCCATAACCAATTTGTGTTTGTTGGTTAGAATCAGGTACAGAATAACAAAGTCCTGAGTCACTCCCTTGACCTTCTAGGTGATTGAACTGTTAGCAAGCAAGTCAGGAACACGCTGGAAATTCTGCATCCGATCACACAGGAAGTCTGGCCTGTGGACATTTACCCAATCAGTTCTGTAAAAAAGGAAATGAGTACTTTCCTTGTGTCAGATTATATAAGGCTTTGGAAAAAGAAAAAAGCATTTGGTGTATTCTCTGTTCCATCTCCACAGTACAAGACAATTTCATGTTCCTATTATTTGAGCCTCGCTCACATTCCACTTCCCACTCTAGACTTGCAAATCTGCACACAGGAATGTATCACCTTGGGGTACTGTCCTAACAGGTGGGCTTCTGTTGAGACCTGCTTCTACTCAAGGATCTGCTAGTGTGGGGACTTTTCCAGCAGGCCAGTGTTAAAGACTCCACACTTCGATGCAGGGGGCTCAGGTTCAATCCCTTGTTAGGAACTGAGAGATACCACACGTTGCATGGCAGAGCCAAAAAACTAAAAAGAAAAAAAAAAAAAAAAAGATTTGCCAGTGCTGTGCAATAGAGCAGCTCATTGCCCCTCTCTGTGGCTCAATTTTCCCACCAATCAAATGACAGTGGAAGGAATGGGGAAGCCCACTTTGGTAGAGTAGGTGGGATATTCTAAGGTTGCTTCCAGTTCTTTCAGTACACTATCTTCTTGACGTCATACCATATCACCCACCTCACAACAAAAGAGCTTTTTTTTTTTAAATCAAAATGCCTTATACCTATACCTACTTACCTACTTATAACCTCCATTTAGAGACTAGGCCAAGTCTGACTCATTCAACCATCCATGTATCCATCCATCCTTCAACTACCTACTGAAATTATAAGCTATCTAATTGAAGGGCTTATAGGAACTGCTGTCTATTATCCAGGAGGACTTAGGTTACATTGTACTCCCAATCTGGTCAAGAAGCCCCTGTACCTGGGGAATACATAAAATTCTCACTGCACCATCAGACTGCCCTACTTAATAAGGTGGGGATTTAGCCCTGATCTCATCATTTTCAAAGACTTTTCCCAGTTGCCCTAACTCACATTTTTGCCTCTCTAAAACTAAGCTGTCTCAGCTCATATTATGAGATTTAGCCCTAACCCCAGAGTCTTTCTACAGTTATCACATCTTCTTAGGCTTGTGCCTTCATTTTTCTCTAAGACTGGGACCCCCACTTAACTCCTCATTCATTTGGTCAGTCAATCAACAAGTATGCATTGATATGATCATCACTGAAAATATTCATCATTACGGAATGATCACTGCGTGCCAGGCACTGTGCTGCATACACAGGGATGAGCAGAGCAGACGTGATCCCCATCCTCATGAAGCATGCAAACGTTATCTTTCTAATACTTGCAGCAAACATCAGATAACTATTCTCATGAGTAAACACCTGATTACAAGTTGCAATAAACACTATTAAGAGAAGTGCTGGGTGCTATATGTGTGTCCAGAAGATGACAAGGGATGTGGGTGGGAAAGAAAGAGGGCTTACCACGTTGACCAAGAACTATTTAACCTAATACCTGGAAAATAAGTATCATGGAAGGGTGTCCCAGACTCAGGGAAAGATGCACAAAGGCCTGGGAGTGGGAAAACACGAGGTGCAGTCAGAGACATAAAGAAGTCTGGGGTGTTTACATCATCATGAAGTACCCAGAGAATGAGATCAGATGAAGCTAGAGGCATAAGCTTGGTAGAGCCTTTTAGACTATAGGGTTTTGGTCTATATTTTAAGAACAACAGACAGCTATCAAAGATTAACAAGCAAGAATAAAATTTTCAGACTTTTATTTTTTCAAAATGCAGAGGCTGCTGTAGAGAGAACAGACTTTCATTGCAAGAGAAGCTAGTTGTTGGGGAGAGGATGCTGGTGCCGTGGACCAAGAGACTGGCTGCAGAGATCCGGCCTGCCTCTCACCTTTGGAAAGCATTTCCCGGCTCTGCTTGACCCCAGTGTCCTTCACCCCCTCTCCCCTCCCCCCATGTTTCTGGGGCTGATACACGTTGGGTCCTCCGTCTAGGCTCTCTGCAGCCCAACTTCCCATGATGCTCTTCCAGTGCCCTGATCCCCAAGCTGTTGTTTGGCCTCGATGTGGCTCGTTCACATAGCATGACAGTCCCTGAAAGCATCAGTAAGGAAAAAAAACAGAAAAGAGGAAGGCTCTCTTTTTCTAAGGTTCATGTTTTGAATATTGTATCTGTCATTTTTATAACAAGTCTGAAATGGATAGCACGATGCCCCACTTTTCTTTTCTTGTGAAATAAGATTAAATACAATTTCCCAGGGTTACTCAGATAGTAAGCCAAGCAAAATACCCTTTAAGCAAATGGGCTTCTTTTCTGAGGTATCTGTTGGCAAATATGTCTGACATGAGGTCAGAGGCCCTGCTTTCTTGGCTTGTCCACAAGCAGACAGGGATGATAGAGCAGAGTCACATTTTGAAAAACAGGCCAAGCAATTTGTATGAAGAAATTCTGTTTTGACCCGAAACAGGACCCTGAGAAATCAGAAAGCCAGTGATGGAAAATGAAAGCAGAGATCTGCCTCTGGAAACTGAGCAGCCCAGAACCATTAGAACTAGGTCACCTGGCAGGTCCATCCTCTGGAGGAAAATGCGTGAGGGATGCCTTTTAAGGCTTGAAAGAGACAGAGTTCCCTTTGAGATATAACTTCCTAATAAACACGTATGCTGCAATCTGCAAACCTGCAGTCACCAACAAGGGGCAAAGTAAAGCTGCAGGATGAAGGCAACTTGGCTGTTGGTGGCATATTCTTCTCACTGATAGGTGTTCATCACCAACCTTATTAGATTTTTCTTGAAGGCAACAGGCCCTGCTTCAGGCAATAGCCGTGGCCCTGACCCCGACTCTAGGGAATGTAACTCCCAAGTCATTTATTGCATTTTATAAATGCAAGCCATTTATTCAGAAAAGTCACTGTTAGACGCAAGCTCTGAAAATCTTTTGTGTTCTCTCTTTAGATGCAGACTCAATTGGCTTAACTCACTAGTGCTCTGGAACTTCTCTCAATCTGACTGCTCTCATTAAGGCCAATGAAGGCTTTCATATGGTCAGCTCTAAAAATCACTTCTCCAACCACATCATCCTTAATGTCTCATCGGTATCAATTGCAACTGATCACTTTCTCTTTGACTCTTTCTCCTCTTGCCTTTGAGATCACTCTACTCTCAGCTTTCTCTCTTACCTCACTGTCTGCTCCTAATCCTTTTTTTTTAATTTAAATTTTATTTTATTTGGCCAGACATTTATCATCTGCTTAACCTCCAAATATTGGAGTGGTCTCATTTTATATCCTTCTTCATCTGTATTCCAATTTTCTCAATAAAAGGTTACATTTAGTTACAAGTCATTAAGTATTAAATCCTTAGGATGCTCAAATTTCTAACAATGGTATTCCAGAGATTCAGGCACATATATCCACATACTTATAATAAATTTATAAATCTCCAAAAGAGAACTTTGTTACTCCCTTCCCTTCTGTGCCAGATCTTATCTATCTACCAGTTTTCCCCACTTCAGTAAAGGTAACCATTATCTATCCAGTTGATTAAGTAAAAAACCTGGGAGTCATCTGTGATTCTTCTAGTTCCATAATTTCCCATAAGCAATCCACAGTCAATTCCTGCTGGCTCTTAATAGTTGAAGAAAATGGTAACCATCTAAAATCAAATCTCCCCACTTATCTTTCAAAAAAACAACACAGGAAAACAAGAAAAAAAAATAAAGCACATATTTCACATAATCAGCATAATTCACATAAGCAGCATAATTCACAACCTCAAGATCATTAAAATACATAGAACCCTCAAAATGTCATAGTCCCTGCTAGCAGAAAAACAAGCACTGCAGTTGAATGAAGTATTTCTAAGGCTCTCATCATAAGCTTTTGTGGAGAGCCAGGGTTGTAAGGAGAAACAACATGAAAGAGAGAAAAGGTAAGCTGGTAGAGGTCATAAGGTTTTATAAAACGATACTCAGAAAGACCAAGTTCCTATGTGTGAAAATTCTGAAAAAGAAATGACTACATGAAAACAACTTGAAAGCCATACATAATTCAAGGTGGTAATCTTCCATAGGTATCACTTATGGGGGGAAATAGGGTAAAAAGAAAGAAGTGTCTCTGGGAGACTGGATAATGGAAAGCAAAGAGGCAAAAGGGGGGAATTTTAAGACTCTGTAATCAAGAGAGAATAACAACAGCGACAACAAGTCAGAGAGCACACAAACTGTCATTTCTCGTGATTAAAAAAAATTAATTATCCATTAAAAAATGTACATCACTACCTTATCAGAATGTGTAATCCTTTTTTATTTTAAATAACTTTTCTGATAATTTTATTTTTTACTAGCTTCTTGGATTTTTTTTAATTTATTTATTTTAATTGGAGGTTAATTACTGTACAATATAACCCTGTATGCGAGACAGCAAAAGAGACACATGTATAGAACAGTCTTTTGGACTCTGTGGGAGAGGGAGAGGATGGGATGATTTGGGAGAATGGCATTGAAACATGTATAATATCATATATGAAACGAACTGCCAGTCCAGGTTCGATGCATGATACTGGATGCTTGGGGCTGGTATATTGAGACGACCCAGAAGGATGGTATGGGGAGGGAGGTGGGAGGGGGGTTCAGGATGGGGAACACGTGTATACTTGTGGCAGATTCATGTTGATGTATAATCCTTTTTTAAATTTATATTTTATTTTATTTGGCCAGACACATATTATTTTTAATAAATAATTTTATTTATTTTATTTTATTTTATTTGGCCAGACCCCCAAATATTGGTGTGGTCTCATTTTTTATATCTCTTTTCATCTGTATCCCAATTTTCTCAATAAAAGATTACATGTAGTTACAAGGTTTTAAGTCTTAAATCCTTATGATGCTTAAATTTCTGTTTCTAACAGCAGTATTCCACAGATTCAGGCTCACATATCCACCTACTACTGTGTTTTGAACCTCAAAATTACAAAATGAATAAGTGGAAGGAAGCAAATAAAGCTATTATATAAGAAGAAAACAGAAAATAAAAGTCAAAACATCCCAAGTGATAAAAATCCACCTCCTCTCCCAAAATTAAAACTCAGCAGAAAACTATAGCACAGTATGCCAAATGGAATGAAATCTTTGCAAACAACTTTGAATTAGAAATGGAAATATTAACAACTGAAATCCATAAAGAATTAGGGAAACGAGAGAGTTGACTCAACTCAGAGGGGAAAAGAAAACAAAAATGAAAGCACTCAGAAATGAAGATTAAATGACAAGATAGCCAAGGGAAATTTTTAATAAGGGGCATCGAAGAAAGAGAAAGACAACCAAGGGAATGAAAATGAGATCGAGAATAAAGTAACAAGGGTCCGTGAAAAAGGGCTTAAAGAGAAGAGAAAGATCTGATATATGTATACTTGAAATCCCTGAGAAGGCAGTTTAAGTAATTAAATAAGCAAAAATTTGTAACAAAAATCTGAGGAAAACATATGAAGAGATGACCTGAGGCTACACCCTGAAAGGACTCAAAAGACCTGAAAGATCTATTCCAAGATCCTAGAAAAACTACTTAACTTTAAAAAAAAAAAAAAAGTTTCAAAGACTTAAGGCAAAAAGGATCAAACAATTTACAAGGGCAACAGAATTAGGCTATCATGAGCTGTTTCCAAAGCAACATACAGGACAAAAAATATGAAGCAGCATTTTCAAGAAACTTAAAGAAATTATGAACCAAGGATTTTATAGTTAGCCAAGTATTTTTCAATTATTAAAACTATAGAAAAACAACTTGCAACTTTCAATCACTCAGAGATTCCTGTACTCATGAGTCTTCCTTGAGAAATATAACAGAAGATAAGCTTCATTCAGCAAAGAGATGACTGAGGAAGTTTTGGCAAAAGGTTTGATGGTAAGCGTTAATATATTTAATTAGAAATCTCAGGCTAAAGGAAGGTAGGGGCATGGTTGAAAGCAGAATATGCAAATGTTATATTTTCTTGAAAATAATGGAAGTAAAAATGAGAGAGAGGAGAAACAGGGTGAGAGAAGAAAGATGAGAGTGGAGTCAGTTCACTGACTGCTGGATGGGCGACAGATGAAAGTCAGGGCCTGCCACCAAAAACCGACAAAGCAGTGATGTCTGCAAGATGGCAGAGGAAGCCTGTACACTCCTCTTTCCAAAGAAACATCATTGTGGCCACCACCCCCGGATGAGAGTGCCTTTGTGGGAATTTGGAAGTCCAGAAGAGAGGACCCAGCCCCCCATTGGAGCAAAGAGTCTGATAACAAAAGCACTAAACAGTCACACTTTACCTTTCTCCCAAAGTGGCTCAGCTCAGTGCCATGAGAGACCCCACAGGGGAAACGAGAGCATTGTGAGTGACCCACTCCCCCAGCTATGCAAGATGCTGCCCAAGAGGCCTATTTCTACCATCTCAACCTGAAAACTGAGCAGATCAGCACGGATGAATAGCAGGGGGCAGTTAGGACCTGGGAAAAGATAATGTAGTATATACAGATGATAGACTCTTAATGACCTTAAAAAGTAGGAGAATCTGTTATTTGCAACAACATGGATGAATCCAGAGGACACTAGACTGAGTGAAACAAGACAGACACAGAAGAACAAATACTGTATGATTTTACTTCTGTGTGGAATTGGGGAAAGTTGAACATATAAACGCAGAGAGTGGTGGTTGCAGTGGCCAGAACATAGAGGAAATGGGGAGATGCTGACCCAAGAGTTAACAGGATGTGTAAGTTTTGGAGGTTTGTAGATTACTTGCTTTTCATACTTGGAATTTGCTAAGAGGGTAGATCTTAAGTACTCTTACCACACACAATGGTGACTATGAGAGGTGATGAATTTGTTAATTAGCGTGATTATGGCAATCATTTCACAATGGAAGGAAGGGTGAAGGGACAAATTAGGGGTATGGGATTAACAGATTCTAACTATTATGAATGAAATAGATGAGCAACAGGGATATATTGTATAGCTCAGGGAATTACAACAATTATCTTGTAATAACTTATAATGGAGTATAATCTTCAAAAACATTAAATCACTATGCTGTACACCTGAAACTAACATAATATTATAAATCAACTGTACTTTGAAAAGAACCCAAAACAAACCATAATGTCCACCATGTTGTACATCTTAAATATACACAATTCTTATTTTTTAATTACACCTCAATAATGCTGGGAAAAATACTGGCAGGAAGAGGTTAAACAAGAAAGGATAAAACACATTGAAAAGTATAAGAAAAAGATAACTATTAGAACAAAAATAAAAAGCTTTCTAAACATCAAAAGAAATATTAAAATAAAAGAGGAAAACACATCAGCAAGAATTATAAAATTAACATAGTTAATTATGACATAAAGAATATGTGATAGATTTGAAACCAAACATATCAGTCACATCAACAAACGTGAATGGGTTTAACCTATATAATTACATGGGAAAAATTTCAAAGGTCTCATAAAGCAAGACCCAACTATCAACTATAAAGGGCTTCCCTGGTGGCTCAGACAGTAAAGAATCTGCCTGCAATGCAGCCTGGGTTCAATGCTTGGGTTGGGAAGATCCCTGGAGAAGGGAATGGCTCTCAATTTTCTTGCTTGCAGAATTCTGTGGACAGAGGAGCCTGGCAGGCTACAGACCATGGGGTCACAAAGAGTCTGGCATGACTCAGAGGCTAACACTTTCTATTTCACTTTCAAATCTAAAACAAAGTCATTCTGAAAGGCAACAATAAAGGAATGAGAGAAAGTACGAATGGCAAAAAAAAGAAAGAATAAACAAATGAACAAAAGAAAGCTATAGCAGTGATCCTGATATCAGAGTTATAAAATGCAATTTAAAAAGCATATATATATATATATATATAGATAGATATAAAACAAAGAACACTTTACTGTTAAATCCACAATTAACAAGAAAGGTAGCAGGCATGAGAATCTATGCACCAAAAGCCACAATGATCACCTTTATGAAGTAAAAAGAGAAGAAGGGGATGACAGAGGATGAGATGGTTGGATGGCATCACCGACTCGATGGATATAAGTTTGAGCAAGCTCTGGGAATTGGTGATGGACAGGGTGGCCTGATGTGCTATAGTCCATGGAGTCATAAAGAGACACGACTGAGTGACTAAACTTAACTGATGAAGTAAAAACTACAGAAGATACAAGAATAATAGAAGACTACTGTCAATATTTCCTTCTCCATGGGATTTCCCTGATCCAGGAATTGAACCTGGGTCTCCTGCATTGCAGGCGTATTCTTTACCGACTGAACTATAAGGGAAGCTCTGACTTCCCTGGTGGCTCAGATGGTGAAGCGTCTGCCTGCAATTCAACATCTTAAAGATGTCAGTCCACCCTAATCAATGCCAAAGCTCAGTGCAATTCCAGTTAAATCACTAATAGGCTTTTTATGAGGCTAGAAAAGTTACTGCTAAAACTTTTACAAAAAAATGAACACCCAAGAAGAACTAGGAGAGCACTGGAAGAGAAAATCCAGGTGTGGGGACTTGCCTTATCAGATATCAAGGCATTGAGCCTTTACAATTAAAACTATGTGGTGCTCCCTGGAAAAGGAATGGCCACCCACTCCAGTATTCCTGCCTGGAAAATTCCAGAGACAGAGGAGCCTCGTGGGCTATAGTCCATGGGATCACAAAGAGCTGGATACAACTGGTGTTCACACACAGACACACAGACACACAGACACACACACACACACACGCGCGCGCGCAGTGTGGTATTAGTGCATAAATCGTCAAATAGGTGGGTGGAATACAATTTCAGGTTTTTCCAGAAAAAGACACAAGAACATATGAAAATTTAAAACATGAGAAAAATGGCACCTCAAATTATTGGGGCAAAGATGGATTTTTTAATAAATGTTGCTAGGACAACTAAACAGACAACATTTGGGGAAAAAAAAGATAAAATTAGATACATACTTTATACCATGCACAAAAATAAACACCAAACATCAGAAATGTAAATGTGAAAAACACTCAAATTGTATAAGTTCTGGAAGCAAACAGGGTGAATTCTTTTATAATCTTGGTATAACAAAGGCTTTTTCACAGTGTTTCAAAGTCTAGGTGTAACTTTAAAAATTGATGCATTTGACTACATTTTCAGGGGTGGGACAAAAATATTATAAGCAAAGTCCAGAAAATTACAACATATATCACAGATAGCAAGTTAATATCTTAAAAATTGTGGGGAAAAAGGTAAAAATTCTGATAGAAAATTGGGCAAAGACAAACACATACAGTTAAAAATTAAATAAAATATCTCCTAAATATATGAAATGATGTTAATCTAATTTTTTATAATAGAAAGGAAATTAAAACTACATTGAGATATGATTTCTTCTTATAACTCTGACAAAAAATTAAAATTAGACTACACAAACTATTGGTGAGGCAGGAGAGAAACAATTTGAAACACTACTAGATGAAAACTGATTCAACGTTTAAGCAAGGGAATTTAAAAACATCTATCAAAACTAGGCATTTGTCTACCTTTTGATCCAACAATTCCTCTTCCAGGAATATACGCAGAAGACACACTTTTTACAATATATATTAGAAAAAAAATATATGTACACAATACTTTATTGCAGCAAAATTTGCATTTGAAAAATATTGGAAACAACCTATGTGCCCACACATACAAAGTGATTGAGTAAATTAAGATACATCTACATAATGGTCACTTCCCCACTCCGGACTTAAGTTACTCATTCTGCAGAAAGAAAGTAACTGCACATCCTATAAGCTCCCTTCCAAAACTACATCTCATGCTTCCCATTCCTCAGCATCAGGACTTTTGATGGAGCAGCTGTACAAATTATCCCATAATTGGGATGTCAGAACTGTGGTTCCTCTGGGTCTCATGGAGAGAGGCTTCGATCTTCCACCAGGGACTGGAGACTCTCAGGACTAAACGTGAGCTGTCCTTCATGCCTCCCTGCACAGCTCTTATCTGACCTTAATGATCCTCACTCTCAGTGAGTGATCCTTTGAGCTGTAATTACTAATTGATGTTTGCAAAGTCTTTGAAATTCTCAGGTGACAGATGTAATCAAAGGCCAATTTATTATGATAATTGTTATTAGTACAGCTCCACATTATTATTGATGTTAACGGCAGGGCCAGCAGGTGTTTCAAGACTGAGCAGGGGACTGAAGCTGGCCATGTTTGCAGGGAGAAAGAGAACAAATGTGGATGTGGTGGGGAGGGTTGGAGGTATTTTAGGGGCTCCTGCTGGTTGCAGTTCAGCCAGATTCTACTTTGTGGGGTTGTGACTCAGCATGAAGCATGGCAATAACTGTACAGGACCACCTAACAGCATTTTTACATGCACAGGTTCAAATCCAGGTCCGTCTCTTGCTTCTGGAATGTGCTTCAGCAAATCACAGCTGCTCTGAGTCTTGGCTTACTCACCTGTTAAATGAAGATGCATACAGTATCATGTTTGCTGTGGTTGGATAATGGCTTTGAGGTAAGTAAAACTGGATGTGAGAAGACCAGCTTGTGGGGGTGGGGGTGGGCTTGCTGAGGTTTCCTAAGAAAGAGAGGATGGTATTCAGAACGAGAACGGTGGCACTGGAGATGAGAAATGTATGTGAATGGGAGAGAATGTTAGAGTGAAGAACCAGCAGGACTTGGTCACAATCGGAAATAGTGAGGTATATCTTGGTTAACCGAGACCTCTGAGATAGAAAAGTCTGAGAGATGTTTTTGAAGGGAAGAAATTATTTTAAGCTGCCTACTATTTCCCTCAGTCTTGGGTAGATTTGAATCTCCCCTCAAAAATGCTTCCTGACAAACTGAGTTTTTGAGTTTGCAAAGTTGGGAGCCAGGATGAAAAAGATGGAAACTGACCCAAATTCAGCCTTCAAGAAGGGCCTACAGAAGAACTACCTTCTGCACATGTCCTTCTATAAACACAACATTCCTGACCTTTCTTTTGGAATCTCACTCTCTTTCTCTCCTTGATGCATCAGGTAGGTCAGCTGCTATCTTTGTATACCCTGGACTTCACTGATTTTACTTTTCTTTCCTGATTCAGCAAACATTTTTAACCCATTTGTCTATACAAATGTTTGTGCACTCACAGATCTTGCTTTTTCTTTCTTCAGTAAACCCCCACATCCTGCCTCATACTTATCCTCAGTGATATTCTAATAATGATATCTGACCTGAATTCAGTGTTTATTGATCACAAACCACTATGACAGGCATTTTAAAATGCATCACCTTGTTAAAAATTTATAAACATTTTTATACGGTTGATACTATGGACATCGAAATGTTCTTAATGAGAATGAGACTCAGAGAGTCTAAATCACTTGTCTAAGATTGCATAAGGTCAGTGCCAATCTATGCAATATGAAAGATCCCATGCTAGGCATATTTATAAAAAAATTATGGGGGTGGGAAGCTTTGAGAACCATTAGTCTTATTTAATGGCATTAATTAATGGTATTAATGCTGCTATACAGCACAAGAAACAGAATCCTTGAGTGTAAGTGGCTTCATTAAATTTCAGTTTATTCTTGTGGAGAAGGAACTAATGGAGTGTTTGAGCAAAAATGATACTATGATGTTAACTGATATCTCCTTAAGGTTCCTTATATTAGGATAGATGTGATACATCCCTCTCATAAAAAACAGGCATATGTTTCTATCCAGTAAGAGAAACTATGTGAACCTGCCACATGCCCCTTTTTGCCTTGGTTTCCAGGACGCTCAAGAAGCATAAGCAATGTTCTACTTCATTAACCACATAGACTATAACTCTGGCCCAATGATAATCTTTCTACCAGTTAGATTCTTGAGTTAATTAAAAATTTAACTGAGTATGTATACATATACATATTCATATGTACATGAGTACACTCACATATGTACATGAATATTTACATGAATATGTATATACATACACCCACATGCTAAAATGTTTATGTGAATGGAAGTAGATATGTATATACACATAATGCTGAATTTCTACCCACAAATTCATACATATCCATGTTAGCAACACCTTCCTTTGAAAGAATGTGCAAAGAGTTATCATTCCACCTGTTTATTCCTCATAAATATCCCCGTGAGTTTGGGTGGTCATATATCATCCCCACTTGGCTGATGTGGAAATTGAAGTTTAGTAGGCCAACATTCACTTCATGTAGCTATAAAATGACTTAAACTCATGAATCCAGTTGCCAAATTCAGAGTTTTCCCCGNTGTTTATTCCTCATAAATATCCCCGTGAGTTTGGGTGGTCATATATCATCCCCACTTGGCTGATGTGGAAATTGAAGTTTAGTAGGCCAACATTCACTTCATGTAGCTATAAAATGACTTAAACTCATGAATCCAGTTGCCAAATTCAGAGTTTTCCCCGCTTTTTCACCATTTGGGAGCCAACTGGGCTGAACTTCATGGAGACCCTCTGTTTGGAAGGGGCCTGATAGAGGCAGAAAGTCTGCTGTATGGGAACTTAGGCTGCCATTTCCATGAACCTTCTGGGGATGGGTGTCTGGAGCACTGAAGCCTCAAGATTCAGATTGACAAGATTATCGGCTGTCAACATTTGGGTAACCTTCATTTCCTTATCCAAATGAATTTATAGTGTTGCATTGAAAAGAAAATGTTCTTGGTCCCTCAGCTCTCATACCATGATAATAAAATCTGTAGGAACTGTGAGTGAGTGAAATAATAAATTAGCAACCTGGGAGAGCTCATCTTGGTATTTGTACAAGGCGACACTTGGGGAATTTCTCTCCACATGGAAAGAGAAGTCTGAGACCTAACAGGGCTTCAACAGAAATTCAGAGCTTTCTAGAGCAAGTGATAAGACTCAAAGGGTTGAATGGAGACCTGGAGGGAGACGTGCCCAAGGGGTTGGGTGATCCCCAGGAGAGAGAATCCAGTGAGGACTAGGAATGAGGCCTGGGCAGGTAGATGGGACATGGAACCCAGCCTCTGGGGACAGATAAGAACTAGGAGGGGACGTTTAGCAGGACAAAGCTTTCCAAAATGGTTACAGAAAGATGTGATGATGACCCTGGATTCCTAATGTTCATTTTTCAGTTCTCCTTCCTACTTTCACAGAGCTAATAAAATCCAGAAATATGTTCCTGACATAGGACTATGGCAATGGAGTCAGAAAAAGGATATATGGAGGCCTTTGATTCACAGTTTTTTGCTACGTTGGCTCAGCCACTGATGGTTAGGAGACATCTAAGGTTTTCAGATGCCTCTCAACCACCATGCATGGTAGACTTTGAAGAACCATGGCCTTTTAAAGTGGAACAGTCTGTTGGACTCTGTGGGAGAGGGAGAGGGAGAGGGTGGGATCATTTGGGAGAATGGCATTGAAACACATATAATATCATATATGAAACAAATCGCCAGTCCAGGTTTGATGCAGGATACAGGATGCTTGGGCTGGTGCACTGGGATGACCCAGAGGGATGGTATGGGGAGGGACATGGGAGGGGGGGTTCAGGATTGGAACACATGTACACTCGTGGTGGATTCATGTTGATGTATGGCAAAACCAATACAATATTGTAAAGTAATTAACCTCCAATGAAAATAAATTTATATTAAAAAAATAATAAAGTGGAACAGNGAAAGTGCTGCACTCAATATGCCAGCCAATTTGGAAAACTTTGCAGTGGCCACAGGGCTGAAAAAAGTTAGTTTTCATTCCAGTCCCAAAGAAAGGCAATGCCAAATTGTACCCATCTCACACACTAGCAAAGCAATGCCCCAAATTCTCCAAGCTAGGCTTCAATAGTACATGAACTTGAGAACCCAGATGTTCAAGCTGGATTTAGAAAAGACAGAGGAACCAGAGATCAAATTTGCCAACATCCACTGGATCACAGAAAAAGCAAGAGAATTCCAGGAAAACATCTACTTCTAATTCATGGACTATAGGAGNTCAAGCTGGATTTAGAAAAGACAGAGGAACCAGAGATCAAATTTGCCAACATCCACTGGATCACAGAAAAAGCAAGAGAATTCCAGGAAAACATCTACTTCTAATTCATGGACTATGCTAATACCTTTGACTGTGTGGATCACAACAAACTGTGGAAAATTCTTCAAGGAATGGGAATACCACACCACCTCACCTGCCTCCTGAGAAATCTATATGCAGGTCAAGAAGCAATAGTTAGAACTGGAAATGGAACAACAGACTGGTTCAAAACTGGGAAAGGAGTAGGTCAAGGCAATATATTGTCACCCTGCTTATTTAACTTATATGCAGAGTACATCATGAGAAATGCCAGACTGGATGAAGCACAAGCTGGAATCAAGATTGCCGGGAGAAATATCAATAACCTCAGACATGCAGATGACATCACCCTTATGGCAGAAAGTGAAGAGGAACTAAAGAGCGCTTTATGAAAATGAAAGAGGAGTGTGAAAAAGCTGGCTTAAAACTCGACATTCAGGAAACTAAGGTCATGGCATCTGGTCCCATCACTTCATGGCAAATAGATGGGGAAACAATGGTAACAGTGAGACACTATTTCAGGGGGCTCCAAAATCACTGAAGATGGTGACTGCAGCCATGAAATTAAAAGACACCTGCTTCTTGGAAGAAAAGCTATGATAAGCCTAGACAACATACTAAAAAGCAGAGACATTACTTTGCTGACAAAGGCCCATCTAGTCAAAGCTATGGTTTCTCCAGTGGTCATGTATGGATGTGAGAGTTGGACTATAAAGAAAACTGAGCATGGAAGAATTGATGCTTTTGAACTGTGGTGTTGGAGAAGACTCTTGAGAGTCCCTTAGAATGCAAGGAGGTCCAATCAGTCCATCCTAAAGGAGATCAGTCTGAATATTCACTGGAAGGACTGATGCTGAAGCTGAAACTTCAATACTTTTGCCACCTGATGTGAAGAGCCGACTCACTGGAGAAGACCCTGATGCTGGGAAAGACAGAAGGCAGGAGGAGAAGGAGACGACATAGGATGAGATGGTTGGATGGCATTACTGAGTCGATGGACATGAGTATGAGCAAGTTCTGGGAGTTGGAGATGGTCAGGGAAGCGTGGCATGCAGCATCTATGAGGTCACAAAGAGTAGGGCACAACTGAGAGATTGAACTGAGAAAGTAATACAAACAAATGGAACATATGCAAAACTGAAACAAAGTCACGCAGTAAACAAACTAGTGCTTACCAAAGCAGAGAGGTACGATGCGGGGGCGGGAAATTAGGGCTATTGGATTAAGAGATACGAACTACTATGTATAAAATAGATAAACAATACAGTTTGTCTATTTTATAAATAGGTGAACTGTATTGTACAGGGAATTATAGCCGTTATCTTGTAATAACTTTTAATGGAGTACAGTCTGTAAAAATACTGACTATGCTGTATACCTAAACCTAATATAATATTGTAACTCTACTATACTTCAATAAAAATAAAAACAATAAAAACATAGAAACACAAAAGAAAACAACAACAACAATTAACCATAATAGAATTGCTATCAGTAAAAAGGCAGACAATTACAAGTGTTGGCAAAGGTACTGGAAAACTGGAACTTCATACATTGCTATGTGAAAGTCAAATGGTACAGTCACTATGGAAAGCAGTTGAGAAGTTCATTAAAAAGGTAGATGTAGAGCTACCATTCTCCAAGCTATTCGATTTCTAGATCTCAATCTAAGTGTGTGTATACAAAAACATATACAAATATTAATAGCACTATTCATAATAGCCAAACATTTTTAAAAATCTAAACAAATAATATGTGATATATTCATCTAATGAAATATTCTTCAACAATAAAAGAAACAGTTTACTGATATACTCTACAATATGGCTGAAGGTCAAAAACGTTATGCTAAATGAGAGAAGCCAGATGAAAAGGACTATATGACTCTATTCATACGAAATGTCAAGAAAATGCAAATTTATAGAGACATTACTCAGATTAGTATTTGCCTGGCACTGGAGATGTGAACAGGAATCAGCTGCACTTGGGCACAAGGTATTTTATGGTATGATAAAAATGTTCTTAAGTGAGACTGTGGTGATGGTTGTACAACCCTACAAATTTACTGAAAATCATTGAATTGCACGCTTAAAAATGAATGAATTTTATGCTATGAAAATTATACCTCAACAAAGCTGTTAAAGAAATGAGGGAAATGGACTGAATAATCTTGGATGTCTTTCCACCTTCAAAAGAGTCTGTGCTTTAGCATTCAACTATGCACACATTTTAATACAAAAATGTGATGATAAACCTTTGCTGTTATTGTACAAGATGGGCTAAGAAACAAGTATGAGCTTTATAATCCCCACAGAATCTAGCTTTCCAATTACATTCCCCACATTAAGGTCACTTGGAACTATGAAACTGAAATGTTTTGTTCACGATTCGCTTAGTCACAACAGCCATCAGAGAAGGCAAAGAAATGGGGAGAGGAAAACATTTTTAGTGTCAGTGTCAGTGTCAGTGTCAGTGTGTGTGTGTGTGTGTGTGTGTGTGTGTGTGTGTGCATCTTTCCCTGACTTCTGACGTCTGTGTGATCTCTTGCCCACTCTGCCTTTCATGTATTTATTCATTTATGCATCAGATATTTCTTGCATGACTACAGTGTGGCAGGTCAAAATTTGAATGCAACATGGCCCCTGGGCACTGGGAGCTCGGGACTGAGGTGGGGAGACATATTAACTGTTCAGTACAATTCAGTGAGGGGAGGACAGAGGGAGGAACTTGGTCCGGGAAGGGTTCTGAGAAGAGGGGTGCTTACAGAATAGTGGTGGGGCTTAAAGGAGAGAATGTGTCTGCAGAGTTCTTTCTAAGAGTAAAGTGCTGTTTATAAAAGTGGGCTAGAGCCAACTGAACTGCAGCATGCATTATTATTACAGTGTTATCAAACTAGACCACAAAGATTTGCCTGGTTTTTCATTTGGACTCATCTCCTGTGACTGAATTGCACTTAATAAATTGAACAAAAGTGGATTTTGAGTAGAAATTTAGAGGACTTAATATTGGGTTGGCCAAAGAGTTCATTCAGGTTTTTCTATAAGAGGTAAAGCAAAACCTTAAATGAATTTTTTGGCCAACCCATCATATTGTGTAAAGGGGCCATAACAATTCAACTGAAGAGTTCACATTAAGTTTTAATTATTATCAAATGAAACCAAAAGAAATCTTAAAATAAGAAACCAGACAGCCTTCTGATGATGGCCAGAGTGACATGCCATATCTTCTCTAATATTTAAAAGTATAACTAGCTTTAACTGAGCATGTACTTACTGGGGTAGAGAAATATTTCACATCAAAATGCAGAAGACCTGGCTGGCCCTCACATATTTTCTGTTAATCATCAGTCCTCTCTCATTCACAATATGACACATAAGCAACCACCATGGTCCTCATTGCAATACATATCTAGAATTTGACCCCTTCCATCATCTCCAAGCTATCACCCTACCAAGCCCCCGTGATCTCTTGACTGGATTACTGCCATAGCTTCCCAACTGGTCTTCCTGATTCTAATCTTGCCTCCAGCAACCTCAAAATAGTGGCTGCAGTGACCCTTTAAAAACATGACCAGGTCATGACACTCCTGTGCTCAAAGGCTCACTCACTTTGAGTGAGTGCTAGTGCCTCAGTTGCATCCAGCTCTTTGCAACCTCATGAACTGTAGCCCTCCAGGCTCCTCTATCCATGGAATTCTCCAGGCAAGAATACTGGAGTGGGTAGCCATTCTCTTTCCAAGGGATCTTCCTGACCCCGGAATCAAACCCAGGTCTCCTGCATTGCAGGCGGATTCTTTACCATCTGAGCCACCAGCGAAGCCTTACTTAGAGGAAAAGGCAATATCTTTATAATGTCTCCAAGGCCCTGTTATGAGATGTCTTTGCTGTTCCTTGAACACCCTCTAGGCATGTTCTCATCTCAAGGCCTTCGCTTTGCTACCCCTGATGCCTGAAATGCTCTTCCCTCAGTTATATGCAACCCTTGGAAGGTTTGCTTCTTCACTTCTGCCAGTGATATCATACATGATCACCATATTTAAAACAGCAACCCTGGGATTTCCCAGATGGTCCAGTGGCTAAGACTCTATGCTCTCAGCACAGGGAGCCTGGGTTCTATCTCTGGTCTGGGAGCTAGATCCCACATGCCATAACTGAAGATCTCATGTGCTGCAACTAAGACTTGGCACAATCAAATAAATAAATATGAAAAATAAAATAGCAACTCCAACCACATTATACCTTATTAAACTTCCCTGCTTAATTTTTCTTGGTATCATTTACGATCATCATGCCTGCTCTTTGTGTCTGTGTATGCATCTAGGAGGTTAAGTCATTTAAAGAAAGGACTACAAGCACAGCAAATGTCAACCTTCCTTGAGCAAAAAGCAACTGGATAGATATGGGGCCAGTTAGCTGATATTTAGAGAGATGGCCATGCTTTGGTGACCTTTATTGCACTAAAAAAGCAAGGGCAAGGTTTTAGTTCTAGCTTTACCACTCACTAGCTCTGTCTGACGTGCCGAGCAAATCATTTCACCTCTAGGACTCATATCTAAAATGGGGTAATTCTGGCCAATGCAATAAGACACCAAACAGAAGAGACACACATTTTAGAGAGGAAAGCAATTTATCATCATTTGTAGATAATATGACTGTGACCTAATATATTGAAGAGAATCAAGTGAAAGACTTTTAAAATTAATAAAAAGAATTCAGTAAAGTGGTTTGATAGAAGATAGAGATAAATAAACTGTACACCATGAAAAACAAGCTAGAAGACTTAAGGGGGAAAAAACCCTTTCAGAAGTCCTTTATAAAACAGCTAAGGATAACACAAATAATTGTTGATTCATGTTGATGTATGACAGAAATCAAGCCAATATTATAAACCAATCAATCAATTAAAAATAAATAAAATATTAAAAAAGAAAGAAAGAAATATACAGACCTGACAAGGGAAGAGAAAAAAAAAAAACAAACAAACTTCTACCAAGTGATAGAAGACTCTCTAGTCTCCAGCACAGAGCTTGGCAGAGTGGGTATTAAATTACTGTGCAGAATTAAAGATGAATAAATGAACAGAAATGCTTAAGTCCTGGATGAAAGCACCACATATTGTTAAGAGTCAATTATTGCCCAATTGATATTTTCTTTCTTTGGGAAAAAGTAAATAGTATAAAATATGAGGTCAGTTAGGTGACAATTCGAAGCCCTGAAGATATAGATCACCTCAATTTTGAAATCTTAACAATATCAATGGGATTATTTTGGTTTCTTTGTTTAAAATAGGAAATATAGTCAAGAACCCATTTTTAAAAAAGGAATATGAGTGAAAAATCACTACTAGATAATAGCCCATATTATGGGCATATTTGATAACTATTTAATTATCAAAATAATTAAATGATGGGTACTGGAGTATGATCAAAAGAAAACGGGAGAGGGGTATATGTGTGTGTGAATTTTATTTATAGAAACAGAAGCAATGCAAGTCAATGGGAAAAATAAAATTTTATCAATAAATAGTATTGGGAAAATTCCATAATTATGAGAAAAAAACTCCATATTTAAGGCTTCATCAGACATGAAAAAGGCTTCATCATCCATTATATTTGAACGGTTCAAAATTTGTTTACTTAAAAATTTTGGGATGGCCAGGGCAGTCCAATGCAATGTGTGATTCTTGACTGGATACCAGGCTTTCAATTTCCTGAGGGTGATGACTCTACTGTGGATATGGAGAAGAATGACTTTTTCTGAAGATATACAAACTAGAGCCTTTGAAAAGTCATGATTACTAGAGCTAACCGAGCAAGGATTTGAAGAGATCAGAAAAAGAGACACAAAGTGAACTGACAAAATGTTCACAACTGGTAAATCTGGGGGAAGGATACAGGGATGTTTATTGTGCCATGCTTGTAACAGTCTGGAGATTTGGAAAAAAAAAAAAAAAAAAATCTTGAGTTGAAAAGAATTTTTTTAAGCCTAACAATAGAACAATTCACAAAAGAGAAAAAGAAAAAGCTCTGTATGTGTACATTTGAAATGTCCAACTATATGAATAAAAAATTAAAAAAAANTTGTACGCTGGGTCGTTTGAGGGTTGGGGAGTGGGTAGGGGGAGGTGGGCAGGGGAGGAGCTGATCAAAGAAGAGCTGCGATGCAATCAGGATGCGCTAAGGTGAATGCAAACCAACCTCAGTTGCACCTTTTTGTCCCGTTCGTTTTCCTGAATGACTGTTCTGAGTGCAGCTCTGGGTTACACTTGGAGCCTCCTTGGTGGTTTCACTAGTAGTTGTTACAAGTCTATTTAATCACAGTTCCATGTTCCATTAGCCGTCATATTCAGAGTGTGGGAGAGCCCCATCGGAAACAGCTCTGCAGCAGCATTTATCTCATTTTTCCTTATTTCTGGCCGTTGCTTCTTGTATGTGGCTCCTGCTCTTTCCCAAGCTGGTGTGATGAAATCCCAGCAGGCTGTGAGACTTGACAAGTGGTATTATGTGCAGAACTCAATCTCACAGCCGGGGGGGGGGGAGGAATGCTTCTCTCCCATCCCCCCACATCGTAGGTAGGACTCCTCATCTCCAGGCCCTGGCAGAGGCGGCCCAGAGAGCAGGGAACTCAGTGAAGCAAAAGATGTTTAGGGAAAGAGCTTCTAAATGTAGCTGTGGTTTCTCATCTCTACCAATGTGGACGGGGACTTGTGAAGTCCTCAGGCTGCCCCATGTTAACAAATCCTCCAAATTTTCATTTCCCCTCCCTAATAGGATGCCATTGCATGCTGGTATCCGAGAATCAGATGGTAATGATGCCAACGTTGCTCACTGCGGCTCCAGAGACTGGCAAAACCCTCCTGCGGCTGCTTCACGTGATCCCACTCTGGGCTTCACAGTTATTAAAGGAATCCTAGAGGAAATTCGGCAGTTGTTTCCTTTACTTCTCAATAAATCACCTTCTTTCTTTAAAAGCTGGCTGGAACTCCTGTTCGCCCTGTAGCTCATCAGTGTGTATTTCAGAATCTCTAGTCTTAAGCAGCTGTACCTGTCAAAGGCAGCTGGATTACGGGTTCTCATCAGGCAGTGAAGAGAACTTGCAATGACCTTAGAAGTCACTGGCCACATTACCCTGTCTCCCAGTATTCAGTGTCTCATACTTCTGACCCTCCAAGCTAGAGCCCTACCCTCTGGGCACTATGCCTCAAGTAGCCCAGGAAAGTGGGCCACAAGTTCCAGTGACCTTGGAGGAGGTCCCCAATTGGTCCAGGCCCCTCCAAGGTTGCCTGGACCATGCCTCAGGTCCCAGCCCGTCCTTGCCCCAGTGGTTTCTGACTCCCCCATTCAGGTCCCTCACAGACCTTTCCCTCCCTCTGTGTTCCTTGGCTCAGAGAATGGCACCATGATCCATCCATTTAACCAATCCAGAAACCTGGGAGCCATCCTGGACAGTGTCTTTTTCTTCATACCCATCCCCTGCCCCAGAGAGAAGGCATCGCCAAGGCTCACCCATTCTACCTCCTCAACAACTGCATCTCCATCACCTTCAGTTTTAAATTTTTTGGCTGCACTGGGACTTTCTAGTTGCAGTGCATGGGCTTCTCAGTGAGGTGGCTTCTCTTGTTACCGAGCTCTCAGGAGCACAGAGCTTCAGAAGTTGTAGCATGAGGCNCCTCAACAACTGCATCTCCATCACCTTCAGTTTTAAATTTTTTGGCTGCACTGGGACTTTCTAGTTGCAGTGCATGGGCTTCTCAGTGAGGTGGCTTCTCTTGTTACCGAGCTCTCAGGAGCACAGAGCTTCAGAAGTTGTAGCATGAGGCATCAGTAACATTAAATCACTTGCATTCCTGAGCTGAATCTGCTTGCTCAGACTAAAGCAGATCCATGGAGAAGGAACTGTGGCAAAAGGATGTCAACAAAAGGGTGGGTGTTGATGCTGGAGATGGGATCCTATAACTGCGTGGAACTATCCACCTCAGTCGGCTGAAATCAGAGGTGGGATGGTGAGGTGACATGGACCCTGTAAGACTCAGCTACAGATGATAACAGTCTGTCGTGTCAGTGGCTCTGTTCAGAGTTGTATCTGGCCTTAGGATGTCAGCAGTTGATGGGCCTGTTTTGCTCATTTCTGGATCTCTGTTGCTCAGCACAGGGTCTGGCATGTGGTTTTTTGTTGAAATTCAAAGTAGACGGTTATTGCTTAATTAGCTGATGAATTGATAAACAGATGAGTTAACAGATAAATCCCATTCATCTCCCAGGATCTGGTCTCATCTCTGCTGCATGGTTTTTGATTCCATGTCCCCACTCTGGTCCTAGTATTTATTAGGTCTCTGCTCATGCTCGGAGAAGGCAATGGCATCCCACTCTAGTACTCTTGCCTGGAAACTCCCATGGATGGAGGAGCCTGGTAGGCTGCAGTCCATGGGGTCGCTGAGTAGGACACAACTGAGCGACTTCACTTTCACTTTTCACTTTCATGCATTGGAGAAGAAAATGGCAACCCACTCCAGTGTTCTCGCCTGGAGAATCCCAGGGATGACGGAGCCCAATGGGGCTCTGTGGGGTTGCACAGAGTCGGACACGAGTGAAGTGACTTAGCAGTAGCAGCAGCTGCTCATGCTTCCCAGTGGCTCAGATGGTAAAGAATCTGCCTGCAATGAGGGAGACATGGGTTTGATCCCTGGGTCGGGAAGATACCCTGGAGAAGGAAATGGCAAGAATACTCCAGTACTTTTGCCTGGAGAATTCCATGGACAGAGAAGCCCGGTGGCTACAATCCATGGGGTTGAAAAAAGTCAGACACAGCTGAGCGACTTGCACTTTTACTTTTCAGCTCAGGGAGCCCCTACACCCCTTCCTGAGGGGGCTGTGGATCTGTTCGCTGTGATATCACAACACTGAGCGGTATCGCCTCCAAGTTGTGGGCACTGCTCGTGGCCCTTGTTTTGCTGGCCCTTCAGTAGTTGAGACCTCCTAGCCCTGTCTGATTGATTTGGTGTTTCTGAAAGGCGCTCAAAACTGAGAATCTATTTTTGAGAATCGTTTTGAGGATTTTGTGACACGTTTGGAGACCACTGCAGGCTCCCTGACATGTCACAGGCCCACCAGCACAAGCCTGCAGTGAATCTGATATAGTGTTAGAGGACACCCAGCAAACAGGCATCAACTGTAGCAGAGCTCAGAGAATAATCCTGCCGTGGCTGACCCAGGGCAGGCAGCCACCACTTGTCTCAAGAGCTGGGTCAACCCCAGGAGCAAACTGAACAACTATCAATGGCACTTGATGCACTTTAGCTTATTTGACTTTTGAAACAATCTGTGATATGGGTATTCTCATTGTACCTACAAGCAGCTTGAATCAGAGAAATTCAGAATCTGACCCTAAGCCATGAAATAAATCAATCGCATGAAGGGATCTGATTCCAGGAGCTTCTGCTGCACCAGTGTCTCCATCTGGGATGTCAGCTGTGGTAGGAAGAGCATGAGATCTCAGGTCTGAGCCTCTGGGACCCAGTTTCTGTCCCCAAAGAGGTCACAGGCTGGTAGAGACTGAAAATGCAAGTCCCTGACCGAGGAGGGGCCAGGCAGCATGTGAACCCAAGGTGGGGCTGGTGCATCCCGCAGCAGGACGTGAGATGGTCCTGGATGCTGCAGATCTGACCTGGGTGTTGGGGAGGTGGAGGATGCCGTGATCGGCAGAAAGAATGGAACAGACAAGGGCTTGACTGCTTAGAGAAGGACAAAAACTTGAGCATCTTCCTGCAGTGTTCCCCATATCCTTTAAGACAAAGTCTAAACCCCGAATGAAGTCCTTACCTGCCTCTTGCCCACTTCTTTGCCTCATTCTCCATCTCTGCCCTGGCCCAACGTTCCTTGAACCTAACGTGCATCTGCTCTACCTCAGCTCCTGTACACACCATTCCTTCTGAGTCAAATTCCCCCTCGTCTGGCAGTTCTCAGGCAACACAGCCTTCAAGAAGTCCTCCCCTCAACTGAGCTCACGGAGCCAATGATGGAAGGCTCTGCTCTGAACTCTCATGGAAACCACTGACCAGATACACAGGCTCATCTGCATAGTTTCTTTTTCTGTTTGTCTTCCCTATAGGGCGGCACATCCAAATGGCAGCATGTATGACTCTTTAATTCAAATAAAATTTAAAAAAAAATCAGTTCCTTGGTTTCACTAGTCCTATTTCAAGTGCTTAATAGTCACGTGTAGCTAGTGGTGTCTATCAGACAGTAAGCACAGGGCATCTGGGTCATCACAGGCAGCTGGACTGGACTGTGCCCTCACACACAAGGAGACAGGTAAAAACAGGGCCTGTGAAGCGCATCTCTACCGTCCCAGCACTCTGCCTCTGCCAGCTACCACCCGAGCTGCTGAATTTAACCTTCCTTTCTTTCTCTGTCTCTCTCTTTATCCGTACCCCACCCTCCCAAGCCTTTCTTACTCTCTTTTTCTCCCTCTCTCTCTTTTTTGGAGTACCTTCTAAAGGAAGACCCTGTTCCAGGAAGGGATCTATTAGTGTCAAACTTCTCGGCTTCCTGGAGCTCACAGTCAAGTGAGGGGCATATAAGAAAGAAAACCAAATAAAATACACAAACAAATGTATAACATAATTAAAAGCTCATGAAAGAGTAATGAAAGAAGCACACACGGCATGGTTGAGTAAAGCCCATTAAAGGGACAGAGTAAGAGGAAACAGAGCCAGACAAGAAGGTTAGAAACAGATTTGAATGGGTCTTGAATTCTGTACTAAGAAGCTTGAACTTAATGCGGTAGGAAGCCAGTGACCCATTTAAGACTTTTAAGCAGGAAATTTGTGCTTCTAAAGGACCAGTTCAGAAACCCTGCAGGGGACGGACTGAAGGAAGAGGAACTTATGACAGGCAGACCAGAAAGCCGCCCTGGCAGGTCAGGAGAGCAGGGTGGACAGTGGCAGAGGGAGGAGAAAGAGCCAATCCCGAAGCTGATTCCTGGCAGGCCAGTGGCTAAGACTCCATGCTTCCACTGCAGTGGGTGTGTGGGTTCGATCCCCGGTCAGGGAAGTTCCAAAACAACCTGATGCAGAAGCTGAGTGGGTGGGTCCCAGTGAGTGATGGGACAGGAAGGAGACAGTGGAGGGTGGGAGTGTGGAGGACAGCTCTCAGGAAGCCAGCTGGGGATCCAGAGGAGGGTCTGCTCCAGAACCAGGGGCTCAGCCCTGGGCATCCCTTCCGGGACTGCATTATGGGCGATTAATTCACGGCCAAGTTACTTTCTCATGAAGGTTACTACAGATACATCAGCATGACAGGCGGGGTGTGAGGGAAGAAGGCTCGGTGTGTGCGAGCTGGAGCTGAATATTAGATTCTAGTCACTATTTGATTGATCTTTTAAGCAATTCTGGGATTCTGTCACTTAAAAACCAATAAATCTTTGAAGGCCTGGGGAAAGCAATGCAAAAGCAATAAATCTCCATTGCAGAGTGTTAGAAAAATAGGCCAAGGCTGCCAAGGTGGTTTGGCTGGAGGGATGAGGGTGCGGGAGCCCCAGTGGCAATCCTTCCTTTCCCGATCAGCGCCCCCTACCCTGCCACGCTCAGTCCTACCAGACAGAGTCAGAGCCATGTGGCTTCATGCATGGGGCAGCAGGCAGTTCACCAGGGGCTGGAGTTTAGCTCAGCCAGGATCAGAGCATCAGTGGCAGGAGGAGGAAGAATAGCCTACCCGGGGGTCGCCTGGAGGCTGAGGCTCAGGTATGAGTCTGCTGGAGAACAGGAAGGCTCTCCACTCAGAGTCATGCCGGGCTTCATCAGTTACAGGTCGGGCCCACACAATCAGAACTGTCTTGTCCACCCCTCACTCCCTAGTTGGTAGGTTCACGCCACAGCAACCCCACCAGAAGGTCACCCTGTCATCATCTGACATCCCAGCTAGGGGGAACTCAGAACTTCCTGGTGGAGCAATGAACTCAGAGGCAGGAAGCTAGGTCCATGACCTTGGGCCAGTCACTTAATATCTTAGTCTTTAGCTTCTCCTCTGAAATGGAGATGGCATTTTGCACACAGTTTACTCACTGGCTAAGTGACAAGCAGATGCTACGACAGAATTACAGGCACTATTAGCTATTAATATAAAACATGATTCGGAGCATCCTTGACCCAGTGCATCTAGAGAGCTCTTTGTGTCCAGGGGTCACAGACTGCCTTGGCTGTTTTCTCAAGGCTCCTGCTTCTCCTAGCCTGCAGGACTCCATGCTGGTCCACTTGCCTGGTTTGTGCTTAACTCTCCAGCCTGACTACTCCTTCTCTCAACCAATACAGTCACTGTCCCTACTGGCTTCATGTTATCTTGCTTTGCTGATTTCATTATTCTGTTTCCTTTCTTCCTTAATGCCCCCTTCCCTGTCCCATTCACATGCATATTCAACTGATGGTAAGATTCAAGCTATGACAAACCTAGACAGTGTATTAAAAAGTTGAGATATCACTTTGCTGACAAAGGTCCATCTAGTTAATGCTATGGTTTTTCCAGTAGTCATGTACAGATATGAGAGCTGGGCCATAAAGAAGGCTGAGTGCCAACGAACTGATGCTTTTGAATTGTGGTTCAAGAGGAGAATCTTGAAAGTCCCTTGGACCGCAAGGAGATCAAACCAGTCCATCTTAAAGGAAATCAGTCCTGAATATTCATTGGAAGGACTGATGCTGAAGCTCCAATACTTTGGCCACCTGATGTGAAGAACTGACTCATTGAGAAAGACCCTGATGCTGGGAGAAATTGAGGGTGGGAGGAGAAGGGAGTGACAGGAGATGAGATGATTGGATGGCATCACGGACTCAATGGACATGAGTTTGAGCAAACTCCGGGAGATGATGAAGGAATGGGACGCCTGGTGTGCTGCAGTCCATGGGGTCGCAAGAGTCAGACATGACTTAGTGACTGAACAGCAACAAAGATTCTAGAGAACAGGCATATGTCTGTCTTGTTTCCTGCTATATCTTCAGGACTTAGCTCAGTTCCTGCTCAAAAAATATCTGCTCAATGATTTAATGGTGGACCGCCTCCCACAGGGGCATTCTAGTACCGAGTTCACGGCGACACAGGATTAGGGCAGCTGACTTCTATGTGATATTGCTTCTGCTGTCACCATGGTTGTCCTGAAAGCCTTGCTGGCTGGCCCTGATTAGTCTCTTCCCTTCTTGGCAAATTCCCAAGCAAGAGCCTGAAATAATTCCAGATAATGAGTGTTGGGCCACTCTCAGTAATGTAGAGCTTAAGAAGAAAAGCAGCCAGACTTTCCCAGACACCAGGTATTGCCCTCTGAGCAGTGACATTTAATTTTTTTCCCAATGGAAATGTCACCAAAATATATCACGTATGACTCTTCTCCTAGGGAGGTGGTATGGCTAGACTGACGTGAGTGTTGGCTTAGGGGTGGCTGAATTGGGTTTAAAGTCTGCCTGCACCACTTACGTGTTTCATGGCTGGGTCAATGCACTTAGTTTCTGTGTACCTCAGTTTCCACATCTGCAAAATGGGGAAGTTACAACTGCAATGCTGTGAGGAGGCAGGCAGTTTATCTATAGTGATAGGCACACAGCCAGTGTGTGCTCACCAAATGGAAGCTAGCTGCTCTTGCAAAGTGAAAGTGTGGGCTCTCAAGGGCTTCCCCAGTAGCTCAGTGGTAAATATTTGCCTGCAAAATAGGAGACGTAAGAGATGTGGGTTCAATCCCTGGGTTGCAAAGATCCCCTGGAGATGGCAAAGATCCCCTGGAGATTGCAAAGATACTAGAACCTACTCTAGTATGCTTGCCTGGAGAATCCCATGGACAGAAGAGCCTGGCAGGCTATGGTCCATAAGGGTGCAAACAGTTGGACACAACTGAAGTGACTTAGCTAGCACATGTGGGACCTAATGGTACCACATTAGGGATCAATGAACCAATGAGGTTCACCCTAATTTATTGGATGAACCAGTTTAGTAATATTCAAAAGCAGAGACATTACTTTGCCAACAAAGGTCCGTCTAGTCAAGGCTATCATTTTTCCAGTAGTCATGTATGGACATGAGAGTTGGACTGTGAAGAAGGCTGATTGCTGAAGAATTGATGCTTTTGAACTGTGGTGTTGGAGAAGACTCTTGAGAGTCCCTTNTTGTGTACTTCATGCAGTAGAAGCCCTCCGAAATTTTCGTCATGCTCAACATTTCTCAGTCAGCAGCCTCACCTCCTAAGAAGTCCTTTCATTAACTGCTCCTCACGTGACTCATACACATCATTTAACAACCTTAACCCTGCTACTCTTCTCCCCTCAGCCACTGACAGATTCCCTCCACATGTGCACACACGCTCAGTCATGTCTGACTCTCTTCAACACTATAGACTGTAGAAGCCCATAATGCTGATGGAACACTCCCCAACTCCGAACCATGATCTTCAGGAAATTCCTCTGGGTAATGCTGAATTCTCATGGTTCCCCGATGGTTCTTAAAGGAGGACAATGACAAATATTGTGCTGGGTATGCTATTGCAACTCCCTTTTGATACTGTTGAGGAAGCACCTTTACCTATGGCTACTTTGACCCCAAAAGTTGAATTCTCTGCTCTTACACAGGCTCGCACTTGAGCCAAGAGCAAAACTGCCGATATTTATACTGAAAGTAGATATGCTGAGTATCTCATGATTTTGGAATGTTGTGGAGGCAACATGGCTTCTTCACTTTCAACAAAAATAAAACTTACAATGGGTCTTATGTTCAGGAATTATTGGATGAAATACTTTCACCTGCCACTCTGGCTATTATTAAGATTCTGGGGTGTTCTAAACTTGACTCACTGTGCCATCAAACTCTAAGGAATAGACTCTTGGATTCACACGACACATCTAAGGAGAGCACCAAAGCTTGATTGGCCCTGTATTGATCTGAAAGCAAATACATTCTTCCAACTTGAGGTAGACAATAACTAATGAGTCAGCTTTTCCAAGATATCCAGACCTGGTGATGTCTGTTGCTGAACTTTTGATGATGACATAATGCTTCAGATGATCTGCAATGTCTATCTTTTTTTTTTTTTTGCTTTTTATTTTTTTTAATGTTTTAAATTTAAATTTATTTATTTTAATTGGAGGCTAATTACAATATTGTATTGGTTTTGCCATACATCAACATGAATCCGTCACAGGTATACATGTGTTCCCAATCCTGAACCTCNATTTATTTATTTTAATTGGAGGCTAATTACAATATTGTATTGGTTTTGCCATACATCAACATGAATCCGTCACAGGTATACATGTGTTCCCAATCCTGAACCTCCCTCCCACCTCCCTCCCCATTGTCTATCATCTTGATAACATATGGACTTTAAATAAGAAGTGCCTGAGAGTTCTCCCTCCTACCTTGTTACTCAGATGTGACATCAACAGTTTTCCAATCTGTGTACTTTGCCTCTGATATGAAATACTACACTTATGAAAGGTCCTTCCTGGCACTGACGGACAAAGGGCTACTGAAACAAGAAAATCTGACTCTTGATCAGTGATGCTATCAGAGAAAGAGTTTATCAAAAGGTGGAAATGTAAGAAACTTCAGTTAAAATAGAGTTAAGAGGCCAGAATGGGGAGGTCTCATGACAGTAAAGCCAAATGGAAAGAAGAAAAACTTCTTCTTGCCTGGCAAGAGTTCAGCCAATGAGAAACTGTCACAACTCAGCTAGTGAAAAGCAACTAACTTTACTATGGCCCTCTCACCTTCCTTTTCTCTTCTTTGAAAAAGTTCTCCTCTTCTTACCATGCAGGCACTTACATATGGCTCATCATGGTTGCAGATCCCAAATGCCAATCTTTGCTGATCTAAAACACATCCACTTTTGCTGAAGAAATAATCGGCAGTCTATTTATTTGAGGGCTTCCTGGCTTCCCATCTTCCCAGATGGTAAAGAATCTGCCATCTTTGCCATCTTGCAATGGAGGAGACCTGAGTTCTATCCCTGGGTCTATTTACCTTAGGACAATACCAGAAAATCAGTGCATTAAGCTTCCGTAGATCACTGATATCTCATTATCAATTTGCTTTACCCATTCACTCAAAAGACATAAGCACCTAATAAGCACCTATTTAAAGCTCTTTGTACTAAGGACTGTGAATACAAAAATAAGCAAACAGTTTATAAAGAGATTTGTTTAATAAGATTGCTATCCTTATAGCTAAATGAAAACAACATTGAGGAAAACGAGAATGCAGCTGGTGCAGGGAATATACTACAAAACTCTATTCTAGAATTACTCTGTTAATCTCTCCTCTGCTCTTGTTCAGTTGCCCAGTTGTGTCTGACTCTTTGTGACCCCATGGACTACTTGGTACTACATGTTAATTCTGAGCCCAGTCATCTGGTCAGTCTCAGAAATGTGAGCTCTCTCCCCACTGACCCTCTTTCCTTTCCAGCACTGATCAGCTTCAGCAAGGAAAAAAATTGTGTGCCCTTTGTTGTTCAATCATCTCTGACTCTTTGCAACCCCATGGACTGCAGCATACCAGGCTTCCCTGTCCTTCACCATCTCTCAGAGCTTGCTCAAACTCATGTCCATTGAGTCCGTGATGCCATCCAACCATCTCATCCTCTGTCATCCCTTTTTCCTCTCGCTTTCAATCTTCCCTAGCATCAGGTCCTTTTCTAATGAGTCAGCTCTTCGCATCAGGTGACCAAAGTATTGGAGTTTCAGCTTCAGCATCAGTCCTTCCAATCAATATTCAGGACTGATTTCCTTTAGGATTGATTAATTTGATCTCCTTATAGTCCAAGGGACTCTCAAGAGTCTTCTCCAACACTACAGTTCAAAAGCATCAATTCATTGACACTCAGCCTTCTTTATGGTTCAACTTTCACAACCATATGACTACTAGAAAAACCATACATTTTACTAGAAGGACCTTTGTTGGCAAAGTAATGTCTCTGCTTTTTAATATGCTGTCTAGGTTGGTCATAGCTCTTCTAAGGAGCAAGCATCTTTTAATTTCATGACTGCAGTCACCACCTGAAATGATTTTGGAACCCAAGAAAATAAAGTCTGTCACTGTTTCCACTGTTTCTCCATCTGTTTGGCATGGAAGTGGTGAGACTGGATGCCATTCTTCGTTTTCTGAATATTGAGTTTTAAGCTAGCTTTTTCATTCTCCTCTTTCACTTTCATCAAGAGGCACTTTAGTTCCTCTTCACTCTCTGCCATAAGGGTGTATATCTGAGGTTATTGATATTTCTCCCGGCAATCTTAATTCCAGCTTGTGCTTCATTCCAGCCCAGAATTTCGCATGATGTACTCTGCATATAAATTAAATCAGCAGGGTGACAATATACAGCCTTGATGTGACCCTTTCCCAGTTTGAACCAGTCTGTTGTTCCATGTCAGGTTCTAACTGTTGCTGTCTGACCTGCTTTTTGCTTTTTGACACAGGTTCCTCAGGAGGCAGGTAAGGTGGTCTGATATTCCCATCTCTTGAATTTTCTTTAAGTTTTTCTTAGTGAACAAAAACATGGCAATGTTGTTAAACAGTTTTTAACAGGTTAGCAGTTGTCCTACCCTCTCTCTGGATGCCAAGAGCTCTTCTGTCTATAGTTTTGTTGTTGATACTGTTTCTGCACCGAAAGATTTCTGAGCCCTAGTAAGCTCTTCAAGGAGTTAGGAATTCTTAATTCATACACATGGCTGTAGAAAGGTTTAATGGTGATAAAATTTTTTTAGAAGAAAGGAGTCAGAGGCAACTTTTTGAAACATTTAACCTAATTCCAGTTTTACATAATCTCTAATGTAATTTTACTATTTTCCAGAATAAGAATCTATACAATTTGCTGCTGCTAAGTCACTTCAGTTGTGTCCGACTCTGTGCAACCCCATAGATGGCAGCCCACGAGGCTCCCACGTCCCTGGGATTCTCCAGGCCAAGAACACTGGAGTGGGTTGCCATTTCCTTCTCCAATGCATGACAGTGAAAACTGAAAGTGAAGTCGCTCAGTTGTGTCTGACCCTCAGCGACCCCATGGACTGCAGCCTATCAGGCTCCTCCATCCACGGGATTTTCCAGGCAAGAGTACTGGAGTAGGGTGCCATTGCCTTCTCCATATACAACCTGGGCTATAGGCAAAAAGTTGCTGCTTACAATAGGAGATGCCTTGCCATAATAAACACATAAATAGTTACAGTAAAAGATGGAATTTGATAAGTGTTTTGTTAGATATATGATCAAACATAAATTCCAGGATGGGGGAAATGATATCTGCCTAGGCATTTGGCCTCAATTGATGGATATTGTTTTGAAAAATAGAGATATGGAGATTTAAAAAGGCATTCCAGATAAAATGAACCATACAAAAAAAGCAGGGAACCCACAACCAAATCATATTTAATAGTGAAAGACAATATTTTCCCTGTAAGGACAGAAATAATATAAGGATGTCTGCTCTTTATACAACATTATACTGGGGGTTCAGACCATAGGAATTGGGCAAGAAAAAGAAATAAAAGTCACATAATCAAAAGCAACAAGTAAAACCATCTCTGTTTACATAAAATACAGTCTTGAGTATAGAAAACCCTAAAGTGAAAATGAAGTCGCTCAGTGGTGTCTGATTCTTTGTGACACCATGGACTGTAGCCCACCAGGCTCCTCCCTCCATGGGATTCTCCAGGCAAGAGTACTGGAGTGGGGTGCCATTGCCTTCTCCAGGGGATCTTCTCAACCCAGGGATCAAACCCGGGTCTCCCGTATTCCAGGCAGACGCTTTAACCTCTTAGCCACCAGGGAAGCTAGAAAACCCTAAGGAGTTCACTAAACATACTATTAGAACTAATAAATGAGTTCAGCAAGGTTGCAGGATACTAGATCAGTATATAAAACTCGGTTGTATTTTTTATATACTAGCAGTGAACAAGCCATAAACAAAATTAATAAGATAATTCCAACTACACAGTAACAAAAAGAATGAAGTATTTATAAATAAATTGAGCCAATGAAGTTGTAAGTCTCAGACACTGAAAAATGCAAACTATTGTTGAAAGAAATTAAAGAAGACCTATATAAATGGAGAGATAATCATGCTCATAAATTGGAAGACAATTCGGCGCACTCAGCGCAAGCGGCCACGCCGGCCAGTGCACTCAGCACACACGGCCGAGAGGAGCTAACCCATGTCCGAGGTCAGGGACGGTGGCCAGGAGGAGCCACCCTGCATCTGAGGTCAGGGGCAACGGTATGGAGAAGCCACCCCAAGTACGAGGCCAGGGTGAAGGGCCAGGAGGAGCCACCCCACGCCCAAGGCCAGGGGCGGTGGCCGGGAAGATCAACCCACATTCAAGGAGCGGTGGCTGCACTGGCGCAGGAGGGCCTAGAGGAGCTATCCCACGATGAAGGTCAGGAAGGGCAGCGGTGAGGAGATACCCTTCGTCCAACGTAAGGAGCAGCAGCTGCACTTTGCTGGAGCAGCCGTGAAGAGATACCCCATGTACAAGGTAAGGGAAACCCAAGTAAGATGGTAGGTGTTGCAAGAGGACATCAGAGGGCAGACACACTGAAACCATACTCACAGAAAACTAGTCAATCTAATCACACTATGACCACAGCCTTGTCTAACTCAATGAAACCAAGCCATGACTGCAGGGCAACTCAAGATGGGGAGGTCATGGTGGAGAGGTCTGACAGAATGTGGTCCACTGGAAAAGGGAATGACAAACTACTTCAGTATTCTTGCCTTGAGAACCCCATGAACAGTAAGAAAAGGCAAAATGATAGAATACTGAATGAGGAACTCCCCAAGTCAGTAGGTGCCCAATATGCTACTGGAGATCAGTGGAGAAATAACTCCAGAAAGAATGAAGGGATGGAGACAAAGCAAAAACAATACCCAGCTGTGGATGTGACTGGTGATAGAAATAAAGTCCGATGCTGTAAAGAGCAATATTGCATAGAACCTGGAATGTCAGGTCCATGAATCAAGGCAAATTGGAAGTGGTCAAACAAGAGATGGCAAGGGTGAATGTCAACATCCTAGGAATCAGTGAACTAAAATGGACTGGAATGGGTGAATTTAACTCAGACAACCATTATATCTACTACTGTGGGCAGGAATCCCTCAAAAGAAATGGAGTAATCATCCTAGTCAACAAAAGAGTCCGAAATGCAGTACTTGGATGCAATCTCAAAAACGACAGAATGATCTCTGTTCGTTTCCAAGGTAAACCATTCAATATCAGAGTAATCCAAGTCTATGCCCCAACCAGTAATGCTGAAGAAGCTGAAGTTGAATGGTTTTATGAAGACCTACAAGACCTTGTAGAACTAACACCAAAAAAAGATGTCCTTTTCATTCTAGGGGACTGGATGCAAAAGTAGGAAGTCAAGAAAATCCTGGAGTAACAGGCAAATTTGGCCTTGCAATGCAAAATGAAGCAGGGAAAAGACTAATAGAGTTTTGTCAAGAGAATGCACTGGCCATAGCAAACACCCTCATCCAGCAACACAAGAGAAGACTCTACACATGGATATCACCAGATGATCAACACCAAAATCAGATTGATTATATTCTTTGCAGCCAAAGATGGAGAAGCTCTATACAGTCAACAAAAACAAGACCAGGAGCTGACTGTGGCTCAGATCATGAACTCCTAATTGCCAAATTCAGACTTAAATTGAAGAAGGGAAAACCACTAGACCATTCAAGTATGACCTAAATCAAATCCCTTATGATTATACAGTGGAAGTAAGAAATAGATTTAAGGGCCTAGATCTGATAGATAGAGTGCCTGATGAACTATGGAATGAGGTTCGTGACATTGTACAGGAGACAGGGATCAAGACCATCCCCATGGAAAAGAAATNGAGGTTATTGATATTTCTCCTGGCAATCTTGATTCCAGCTTGTGCTTCTTCCAGCCCAGCATTTCTCATGATGTACTCTGCATAGAAATTAAATAAGCAGGGTGACAATATACAGCCTTGACTTATTCCTTTTCCTATTTGAAACTAACCGAAGAGTGTTCCATGTCCAGGTCTAACTGTTGCTTCCTGACCTGCATATATAGGTTTCTCAAGAGAAAGGTCAGGTGGTCTGGTATTCCCATCTCTTTCAGAATTTCCCACAGTTTCTTGTGATCCACACAGTCAAAGGCTTTGGCATAGTCAATGAAGCAGAAATACATGTTTTTCTGCTGTTAATTTTTAGCAAAATCTCAGTACTTGCCTTTATATCTTTGCCTTTGGACAGGAGATAAAGGTAACGAGAGCCTATTTTACTATAATTTGAGAGTTTCAGTGAAGAGTGAACTGTAATTAAGGTATTATTTCTTTCAGAATATTTTGAAAGATTTAACATGGATAGGCTTTTAATAACTATGGAAGTCTCTTAGTTATTATATATATATATGTATATAGATTGAGAGAGCTATTGAGAAGCTCTGCTTTAATTTTAATGGAATGAAAAGCTGTTCTTAGATGTGAAACTGATCGTGTATCTGTTCTTTCAAGATAGCTTCATGGCTGTGCTATAGAATTTTTATAGGCTACTCATCATAATATTATTTCATAACATCATATATTACTTCATCACATTGCCTCTCCTTTCCTTCCTCCACTGGCCCACAGCTGTCTCCACTCTGAGGGACTTTTAGCCAGAACTGATCCCTGTTTATCTGGAGAAATCTCTTTACCTTGTTAAATCATCACCAGCCTTGGCAGGCCTACAGGCAAAAGTAGATGCTTTGTCCGTGGCAATTGAAGAGAAGCTTTTAAATTTTAATTGTTAAAGTTGCCATTTAATTCATTGATACAATAAGCAGCATAATTTGATGTATTATTAGGTGGGTTATTTAAACTTGATATGTAATGCTGCACTGACCAGAAATTCTTTTGGTAAAAGAATTTCACGTTTTATTTGTGGAAGTCTGGTGAGCTGACACTGGTTAAAATGTTTCATAGACTCTATTTGTGTTTGATTATTCCTATATAAAACTTAAAGTCTATTTATTCCTTGTAATAATATATTTTTTTATGATCATGTTATTCAAAGAGTATTTTTAAATGAAAGGGTTCTTTCACTGATCATATTCCTTTGAATATAGACAACATTATGGTTTGTAACTTGATATAAGGGAAGCTATTATTTTATTCCACAGCTAGACCTATCTACTAGTCTTACCTAGTTAGTAATAGCTTTTTAAGGAAACGTTTCTCTTTAGTATTATTAAGGGGCTTGGGGAGAAATTATTCTCTTTACTTTTGTAGGGTTTGATGCCTAAGATGGAGCTTGAGAGTTGTTTTTACCATGACAGTCAATATTGCTATAAACGTATACAAATAAAATACTTTCTGAGACTTAAATCTCTCCATTGAATTTTCTACTTTTCTGCATTACCTCCCATGTAATTTTCGGTTCTGTTCTCATAGTAGTCCTACATTGGGATTCTACTCTCTTTCATCTTTTAAGAGCGTTGACTCAATTGATCTCCTAAGATTAGTAGGTATATGTTTGTAGAATAATAAAAACTAACAGTACCACAAATCATAGAATGACAGCAAATAACCTGGCAATAAGCAAGTAGAGAGACAAAGNTTGAGTGATCTCCGGGAGTTGGTGATGGACAGGGAGGCCTGGTGTGCTGTGATTCACGGGGTCGCAGAGTCGGACACGACTGAGCAACTGAGATAAAGTTTAATAATATCTCAGTGCATGAAAGTGAAGTGTTAGTCCCTCTGTCATGTCCGACTCTTTGCAACCGCATGGACTGAAGCCCACCAGGCTCCTCTGTCTATGGAATTCTCCAGGTAAGAATACTGGAGTGGGTTGCCATTTCCTTCTCCAAGAGGTCTTCCTGACCCAGGGATCAAACCCAGGTCTCCTGCATTGCAGATGGATGTGTTATCATCTGAGCCACCAGGGAAGTCCAATCTTAGTGCATAGAGGAAAAATAATCACAATGTTGCTTGAGAGTAACAGGAAGAAACATAGCAGTTCAGTAATCTACAGCAACAGTACGGTAATCCTTTTCTGATGTTAAAAAGCCACCATCCGCTCTGGTTCATCACAGCTAGGATAGTCCTGGAACAACTGATGTGTGGAAATAAGGCAAAAATTATACTCTCACAAATGCTACACATATCTGTTTGATGGCCTGAAGACCCACCTGACTTAGGATAGACACTGTTCAAAGTCTACAGAACAGGCAGAAAATTCAAATCACTGGCAACTGACTCTATTTGCTCCACTGTCCATAATTTCTGGAGTAGGACCAGGGTGGAAAACAGGTAACGAGACCATCTCAATAGCCTCCTTCTTGGCTGATCTCCCAGTTTCCAGTATCACAAAAGAGACTCTGCATGTGGCTTTCCAGTGCCCCCTCTATTAGCTCCCAACTCCTGCCTTGACCTTTATGCTATAGCAAATATAACTGGTCCTGGTAGCTCCCCATGACATCAGGCTCCCTCTTGACTCCATGCCTTCACTCATGTTGGACCATCTTACTGCCCTTAAATCTCATACAACATTTAAGATATATCTCTTAAAGTTCCAATCCTTTGGCCACCTGACACAAAGAGCCGACTCACTGGAAAAGACTCTGATGCTGGGAAAGATTGAGGGCAGGAGGAGAAGGGGACAACAGAGGATGAGGTGGTTGGGTGGCATCACCGACTCAACGGACATGAGTTTGAGCAAACTCCGGGAGAAAGTGTAGGAANCTCACTGGAAAAGACTCTGATGCTGGGAAAGATTGAGGGCAGGAGGAGAAGGGGACAACAGAGGATGAGGTGGTTGGGTGGCATCACCGACTCAACGGACATGAGTTTGAGCAAACTCCGGGAGAAAGTGTAGGAAAGGAAGGCCTAGCATGCTGCAGTCCATGGGGTCACAAAGAATCTGACATGACTTAGTGATTGAACAACAAAGATACATCTCACTGTCACCTGCTCTGGGACTTCCGTCCCCTGAGCTCCTATGTGCATCTCCACAAGCATGAACTGTACTGTAACTAAGTTTTCATGTTTCTGGCTCCCCAACTAGAGTCCAGCTTTCTTTAGAGCATGAGTCATTTGCAGCTAGTTCACAGGCACGCTCCAAGCACTTAAACAGTGCCTGGCACTGGGTGAGAGCTCAAGAAATGTTCGTCGAATGAAGGAATCAACAAATTGCTTTTATCCCCTGTACTTTGCTCCATTCTTGGCATATAAAATACTCCATGCATGCTTGTTGAACTGAACTGAGCCAATTTGAAAGCTGTTCCACCGAACACACTGCTTGGCTTCAAGGGTCAGCAGTCCCTTGAGCTCTGAGCAAAAGCTAGTAACATCTTATGGAAAACCCAGACGAACTTTCTGGCCACCACAATACAAAGGGTAGCTTATTTAAAAGAGGTGTTCACCTCCCTGACAGCCGGAGGCCCATGGACTTGCTTGGGGTGAGCTTGGCTGCAGAGATGCCTTCACTGCCTGGGCTATAGATACACTCGGGACTCCAGTCTCCTGTTAACATACCTGTAGTATGACTCTGACTTCAAGGCACCTGTGGAACACCAAGGCCATAAACGGGACTAGTGCTGAGGTCATGTCTTCTTTGAAATTTCTGAGCAGGTTGTTTTGATCATTTGGTGCATCTGTCTACATGTCTGTTAATGGCAGATGGGCTTGTAAAGGTGATCTTGCTGCGATACTGTGTTCCCGAGGCCTCCGGCCTGACTAAATAAATTTACCATAGGCTTGTTCCAGAATGTTCTCTCCCAGCCCTCTTCAGATCCCCATCCACACCTTCCCACTAAGCCAGTTCCAGTGCCCCATGATGGGGAGAGAGGGCTCCTGGCTCAGTGGCCGTCTGAACTGGGCTTGAAGCTGCTGATCCTTTTCCTCCAGGAAGCCTTGCTCCTGGGCAGTCTTGCCCACAGACATTGCCAGTGGCATGATTCAGCTGGAGGTGTGCATGGTGAAGAGAAAGAAAATGGGAAACGTCAGCCTAAGACCCCTCCTCACCTGACAGGGGCTCCCCGCGACTGAGCAGGCTTCAGCATCACCGTGATGGTCGTGTCTGTTTCATTCAGTGGGGTGTCTGTGTCATATTCAGGCATTGACGGAGCTGGACAGAGAACAGAGAGAAGAGGGCTGAGCACAGGTCCCAACCGCACCCCACCATCACCTCCCACAAGACACCCAGGTTGCCTAGGAGGGAGCTATTTGGGGAAGCACTGGATGAGTCACATGGCATCTGAGGCTTTCAGCAAAGAAGACCCAGACTTTCAACCTTCCTGTAGGTTCCCTCAGGATTCAGAAGAGTCTGGGAAAGGGAACAATGATGTGGCTGGTAGCCTTCATGGATCAAAAAGTTCCATACCATATAGACAGAGAAATGCAGGAAATATAAGTACTTAAAGGTGTGAATGTAGAGTCAACCTTAAACACATTTAAAATGCAAATACAATTTAAAAATTAAAAGAAAAAAGAAAAAAATGCAAATACAAATTACAGCAGTGATGAACTTTGCTCTGACCTTTTTTTTTTCCCCCTTTTCCTTCACGAGACCCTCTCTTCTGATAGGAGCATCACTAAACCTAATCCCCTGAGAAGGTAATTTAGCCGTTTGTACTAAGAGCTATTAATCTTACATCCCTTTTAATTCAGTATTTCAATTTCTGGAATTTAATCCTAAATTCATAATCCAAGCCAAGAAATCAAACTTTATTCGGTAACATGTTCACTGAAGCATTATTTTATTAAAAACATGGAGGCGCCGAACACATCCGATCACAGGGGAATGTTTAATTAAATTACGTCCATCTACCTGACGGAACACTGTAATGAAAGCAGCGTAGCAACATGGAAGATGCTCATGGTTTAAGGGTATGCGGAAACAGTAAGCTACAAAAACTAGCAGGGGTCTGTATCTATGCAAAATATGTATGGATGCAGACCAGAACTGCACGGGCATGCTGAAATAGTGTAAACTGTAGACACGGACCTGAGATAATTCTGCTCTGAAGCTGTCTGGTGGGGGAGGGGGCCTTGCGGCTGATGGCAGGTGACATCTCCAGCTGCTCTGGCTCTGGTCATTCACTTATTTTTTCATTCACTCATTCACTGGAGGTTACATGGGAACCTGTGCTGTGCCCTGCACTGCCAAAACAAATACTCTTGAAAATGAATACATTTTTACAAATGAAATCGTATGGGGGAAACGTACTATTTGATGCAACTGTGTGCTAGGTAAACTATTTAGTAAATCACTCAGCATTCCCTCTGGTCTAGAGTAACTGATGTGTGTTTTATATTTTAGGAAGCTCCTGGATTAGGTTTTCTTCATGAGATGACGGTAGTGACAGACACAGGACTGCACTCCTTGTTGCTCCAAGATCACAGGGTGATGGTCGGCTCCACCCTTTTCCACTCCCAGGTATATCAGGAGTGGATAAAAACCAACACCATCACCCTTCTTCCTCTCCCCCTTCTGGGACAGATACCTGAAATTTTGGTGGCAATCCTGGTGGTGACGGGCGGTCCAAAGCCCTTTGCAGTGCTGGCCTTGATGGTGAAGGAGTAGGTGGTTCCAGGGTACAGACCCACAAAGAGGTGGTGGGTTTCATTCCGAAGCTTGAACACTTTGCCCCTCTGGCTGGAGAGGTCAGCACTCGGGTCCAATGAGCCCACGGCCTTGTAGTTGATCTGTGCGAGAAGCCAGCAAACAAACCAATCAGTGCCTCACCCAGGAAGCTGAGCGGAGCTCACCTGGAAGAGCGTCAGGGGAGGGAGGCAGAAGGCAGGCGAGCATGGTCCTGAGTTTAGCCATTACCATCCACCTTACAGATGATTCTGGCCTCCAAATACTTCACTGTCCATGCTCTGGAGTACTGCTGTCTAGCAGAAACAGAATTTAATCCACACACATAACTCTCAATTTTCTAATGGTCACACTCATTACAGAAAAAATAAAGAAGACCGTAAAGTAAAATTAATTTTCATAATCTATTTGGTTAAACTCAGTAGATGTAAAATGTTATTATTTAAACCTGCAATCAACATAAAAATGTAATGAAATACATTCTACTCTATTGTTCATATTAGGTCTTAGAAATCGAGTGTATATTTTACCCTATGGCACATCTCCACTTGAACTAGCCACATTTCAAAAGTGTGGTGACCCTGTGTTGCTTGGGGCCATCACTTTGGACAATGTGGCTGTAGTGAAAGTTGCTCAGTCACGTCCGACTTTTTGCGACCCCATGGACTGTAGAGTCCAGGGAATTCTCCAGGCCAGAATCCTGGAGTGGGTGCCTTTCCCTTCTCCAGGGGATCTTTCCAACCCAGGGATCAAACCCAGGTCTCCCGCATTGTGGGCAGATTCTTTACCAGCTGAGCCACAAGGGAAAGCCCATGTGGCTGCAGAGCAGTGTTCATGTAGAGTGTCCTGATAAGAATTATCTGGAAGGCTAGTTAAAAACGCATGAAGCATCCCCTCCTCCACAAGGTGCTGCCTGGTGTCTCATGCATTATCTCATTTGTCTTCCCTGAAAACCTTGGGGGTATCAAGATATCCATTTTCATTTTAATGATGGAGAAACTGAGGCTCCAATGGGAACAATCTGCATTAAATGGGTGCTTTTTGAAATATCTATGATGAAGACCCAGTTGTTTCCCCATCCACTGCAGACCCACAGTGATTCAAAGACCACATTACACATGAATCATCACATGAGTTCTACAGCACGTGCAAGGAGACACATCTATTGACCACACATGCAATGTCAAAGCCCTAAAAAGTTTTCTGGTGCTCCCTCTCAGCTTCTACATGATGTTATCCTGCTGTGAAAGTAACAAAACAGTTGGTATTGCCTTACCAGCCCCCCGGGATAACACTCTAAGTATCTTATTTCTAAATTTCACAGCTGTTAAAGCAGCAAACTTTTGGTTTACTTGGGGGTGTGGGGGGGTGTGATCAGCCGTGTCCTACTCTTTGTGGCCCAATGGACTGAAGCCCACCAGGCTCCTCTGTCCATGGGATTCTTCAGTCAAGAACACTGGAGTGGGTTGCCATGCCCTCCTCCAAGGGATCTTCCTGACCCAGGGATCAGACCTAGGTCTCCTGCATTACAGGCAGATTCTTTACTATCTGGCTCACCAGGGAAGCTCAGGTTTATCTAATTTGTTCTATTAAAAGTGTTTTACTGGAGCATAATTTATATTCAGAAAACTAGACAGCTGGATGAAGTTTTACTAACTGGACAGGACCATAAGACCAGCAACTAATCAAGAGACACTTTACCAGACCTGAGGTTTTCCACTCACATCTCCTTTCCGATCCCCACCTCCCCTGCAAGAATACCCTCTACCCTGACTTCTAACAGCACAGACTAACTCTGCCTGGCTTTGAACTTTATACAAATGGAATTGTACAGGCTGTACTTTTCAGTGTCCGCTTCTTTTGCTCAACATCATGTGTGTGAGGCTATCCCATGTGGCCAGAGATCAGGCCTTGTCGAGGTTATCCCGTGTCCTATCTCTGACCAAAGATAAACCCAGGTTTGTTGGACTTTGAAACCTGTGTTCTTTATTTCAAACCACACTTGCCGGCCTGAAAATGAATTTAAGTAACCAAAGAATACGTTCATTCTGTTCGTTCACTCACTCACTTGCTCTGTGACAACTAGTCCCCACACACTCCCGTATTCTAGGACGTGCACTCTGTGTGGCCAGGCCCTAGCAAATGAATGCAATGAACACTGGTCAGGCCCTGTCCTCAGGGTCTTCTGTTCCAGAATGAGGTTAAGTTAACAACACAGCCACCTTGCACCACTGTCTTCCCTCAGGAATGTATCATGCTTGTCAGGAAGGCCAAAGCCAGGCAGAAAAGGGAATATACCAACTTTGCTTCAAAAATAAGCAGCTGGGACTTCTATGGTGGTCCAGGGCTTATCACCCCATGCTTCCAATACAGAGGGCCCAGGTTTGAATCCTGGTCAGGGACCTAGATCCCACAGACCCCAACTAAGAGTTCAGCTGCTACTCAAGATCCCACATGTTGCAACTTAGACTCAGTGCAGCCAAATAAATAAATAGTTAAAAGAAATTAGTAGTTGGCTCTTTCTGGTTAGGGCACCAACCATTCTGGAGAAAGAGGTAATCTCTCTCTCTCTGCTATGAAGCAGCAGCAGTGTGGCAAATGATGTCACAGGTTGAGGAGAGAGGCCAGACTTTGCCTGGAGTGCAGTGAGTCCAGGAGGAGCCATGCACAGAACTGAAGGATTCAGGCACTTTGCAAGCAGAGCTGGCAGGGACCCATCCCTCGGGTCCCAGGGGGCCCCTGATCACAGCTTTCCCTCTGATAACTCCACCCACTTCAGCCCTTCCCAGAAGCAAGCCAGGTAATTTACATCCCCAGAGACTGGACTGATGGAAGCTGAAACATACATTCCTGGCTCCTCTCTTGTGATAATGTTGCTTCATCCCTGGGGATTGATGTCACGCCATGTGTATCCATAGGTAGCTGGCTGGAAAACACATCCAGCCTTGGCTACCTTCCTTTTCCTTCCCCACTTCTTAGTGTTTCCCAAAGTTCTCAATAATCTGCTCATGCTCAAATCCTTGTCTCAGGCTCTGCTCCTGAGTAACGTCAAACGAAGACAAAGTGCTCAGGGCGGCATCTTAAGGGGAAAACTGAACTATCAATAATACCCGGGGATGAGAAAGAGTCAGAGCAGAGAAAGGGGCATTCTAGGTTCTAGGCAGAGCAAACTAAGTGGGCAAAGACCTGGGGTGGGAGAAGGCTTGGGAGAATGGAGAAAAATCCTGTGTTGATTGGAGAGCTGTGTGCAGCTGGATTCCAGTTTTTCCTGGTGGAAGAAGGAGGCAGATGTTCGAATAGTTCTGCCTGTGGCTCTGAACCCCAGGGTGCTGGAGCATCCTGTTGAAATTCCGCCCCCATCCCCTGCCTGGGCTGGTGGCAACTACATTGATATACAGACACTGGGTGGTAAAACTCATGCCTTATTTACTAGCCAATTCCTTTCCTGCACTCCAAATTCAATCCAAAAGCGACTCAATTTCCGCCGAGCTGTCAATATAATATACCGTGCTCGCCTGCTCTCCTCACCTTTCCTGGTATTACAGGATCCTCACTTACTTGTAATGAAACACTATGAATAAATCAATGTATGTTAATATAGCGTGTCTTCAATTTTTTATGAAGGGTTTCGCCAAATTTAATTCCCTCTGCTTTGTCAGAACCGGTCTTTGAAAAATTTAACTTGCAAGTTTTACGAAGTTAGTGGGGGATCAGGCTGGGGAGGGAAAGAAGGAAGGTGAGATAAATTGAATGGGATGGAGCTGGGACTGTAAAATGCATCCAGCAATGTGACTCCTCATTTGGAGGCTGAGGGAGAGGAAGATTTTTTAGAATAGCAAGCATAAAAGAAGGAAGTGGTGGGGAAAGAGGGCTGAGCTGCACGTCAGCCCTGGGCTCCAGGGGCGGAGTTCTGGCTGCAGCAAAGTGCTCTGGACCACCCCAGTCTCTCTCCTCTGGGTGCTCTCAGTGGGATGCCCGACAGAAGCTAGAGTGAGAACTTTCCAAAGAGAATTCAATTACATCACCCCTTAGAACAGTGGTCCCCAGTCTTTTTGGCTCCAGGCACCGGTTTTGTGGAAGACAATTTTTCCACACACTGGGCGTAGCGGGTGGAATGGTTTTGGGACAATTCAAGGGCATCACATTTATTGTGCACTTTCCTGACGGCTCAGATGGTAAAGAATCTGCCTGAAATGTGGGAGACCCGGGTTCAATCCCTGGGTCAGGAAGATCCCCTGGAGAAGGAAATGGCAATCCACTCCGTATTTTGCCTGGAGAATCCTATGGACAGAGGAGCCTGGCAGGCTACAGTCCATGGGGTTGCAAACAGTTGGACACGACTGAGCGACTAACACTTTCACTTATTTCTATTGCACAATAAATGTAATATGCTTGAATCATCCTTTTTCACTGGGCTTTCCTGGTAGTGAAGACAGTAAAGAATCTGCCGGCAATGCAGGAGACCTGGGTTCGATCCCTGGAGTAGGGAATGGCAACCCACTCCAGTGTTCTTGCATGAAGAATTCCATGGACAGAAGGCACCTGGCAGGCTACAGTCCATAGGTTCGCAAGCAGTTGGACACCACTGAGCAACTTTCACTTACACTTATTTCTATTATTATTGTATCAGCTCCACTTCAGACCATCACTAGGCATTACATCCTGGAGGTTGGGGACCCCCACCTTAGAATCAAAAGAGCAACAGTTTACCACAGGTTTGGGGATAGGACCACATCCTTACCTGTGGTTCTCCAGCTCTCCGGAAAGGCATGCACTTGTCTCTCTGGCCTTCCTAGCTTGCATCCCAGGCCTTATTTCGGTGTCTGAAAAGAGCCATGTTTTTTTTTTTCCTTCCCTTCACTTCGTTAATGACTCCTCACCCTCAGCTCTTACCTAAAATGACCCTTGCCATGAGCACCTTCCTTGACTCTCAGGTCCTATTTGATGTTCTCAGAGTCACATGGGTCTCCTCTGAACCACTACTTTGATACTGAACCCTGCAATTATTTCATTGATGATTCCATTTATTTCTAGCCCAGAGTCTGAAAAAGTAAAGTCTGAAAGCCAAATTTGGCCCATCATCTGTTTTTGTAAATAAAACTCATTTGGAATACCAGTCACAGCATTCTACTCTAAGTGTTTACAGGCATGGTCTTTGCCATCTTTGTGACTTCCAAGGCAAATGTACCAATGGAGGCCAGTTCAAGGTAATCTCCTCTTGTTAGAAGTGTAGCCTTGATGCTTTGGCTTGCCGATAATTCCAAGGCAAAATGTGAACAAGTCCCTTCTGAAGATCACAGTGAATGCAGAGATGGCTGCAATATAGGTGCCAGTGACTTCTTGGCCATGAGACTTTTGTTTTTCCTGGAAAGCTGAGGACTAGAGTAACAGTGGGAAAGATGATCATGGCTGACACAGGCACTGGCATCCCTCGGTTTCTAACCCAGTTGAAGGTGGGCAGGAACTCGCCACATCTTGTAGACAGTTCCTGCTTTTGCTTCCATTGTGATTGTATCATTCTCTCCATCAACAGATGCTCAGCAATAACCCATTCTGTGCTGGACTCTACTCTGGACTCTTGGGAAACACTGGCTAAGACCCAGTTTTCGACTTTGAAGGCCCACAGAGGCACTGGTGGGTACCATAGGAAACTGAGGTCTTTGGGAACACAGTTATGGGAGTAACCGATTCTGTCAAAGACAGTGGGGCAGCCTCCCAGAGAAGCTGCAAGAGCACTGGGCTGGCTAGTGATCTTCAGCACAGACTCCAGCACATATGTCCTGGGACCTGTAAAAAGTACCAAGGCCGCACTTGGCCCACACCAACCGAGTCGACTGTTTCGATGACAGAAGCCTAGCAATAAACACATGTTGAAACCTCTCCAGGAGACCTGATTGGAGCAGGCAGTGGCGCTCCACACCAGCACTTGTGCCTGGAAAATCCCATGGAGGGAGGACCTCGGAAGGGTGCAGGCCATGGGGTCGGTGAGGGTCAGACACGACTGAGCGACTTCACTTTGACTTTTCACTTTTCCACATTGGAGAGGGAACGGCAACCCACTCCAGAGTTCTTGCCTGGAGAATCTCAGGGACGGGGGAGCCTGGTGGGCTGCCATCTATGGGGTCACACAGAGTTGGACACAACTGAAGTGACTTAGCAGCAGCAGCAGCAGGAGATCTGATTAGGCAGCCAGGGCTGGGAATGCTGGAACTGAGCCCTAAAGCATGAAGGCGATTAAGCAGAACTGTGAATGTGGCACATGCCAGGGAAAGGTGTCCTAGAACACCCTGCTGGAAGGAAGTGGAAACTCACCATTGGCACATCGTGGTGACAGCTGCTGAAGGCAAGATTCACTGTGGAGTTCTAAAGTTGCTGGGTGAAACCAAGGAGAAATGGAATAGTCGCATAGCCTTGTGTATATGCTCAGTCACGCAGTTGTGTCCGACTCATTGTGACCCTTCGGATCGTAGCCCACCAGCCTCCTCCATCCATGGGATTTTTCAGGCAAGGATACAGGAGTGGGTTGCCATTTCCCTGTCCAGGGGATCTTCCTGACCCAGGGATTGAATCTGAGTCTCTTGTGTCTCCTGCACTGCAGGTGGATTCCTCACCCACTGAGCCATCAGGGAAGCCCAATGCATATCCTTGTGTGAATGCTCAGTCATGTTTGACTTTTTGCAAACCCAAGGACTGTAGCGGGCCAGACTCCTCTATCCATGGAGTTTTCCAGGCAAGGATGCTGAAGGAGATTGCTATTTCCTTCTCTAGGGTATCTTCCTGACCCAGAGACCAAACCCATGTCTCCTGTACCTCCTGTATTAGCAGTTATCTCTCCCCAAATGCTGTGAACGTGCTGCACTCAATATGCCAGCAAATTTGGAAAATTCAGCAGTGGCCACAGGACTGGAAAAGGTCAGTTTTCATTCCAATCACAAAGAAAAGAAATGCCAAAGAATGCTCAAACTACTGCAAAATTGCACTCATCTCACATGCTAGTAAAGTAATGCTCNACCACAGTTCAAAAGCATCAACTCTTCGGCATTCGGCCTTCTTCACAGTCCAACTCTCACATCCATACATGGCCACAGGAAAAACCATAGCCTTGACTAGACGGACCTTAGTCGGCAAAGTAATGTCTCTGCTTTTGAATATGCTATCTAGGTTGGTCATAACGTTTCTTCCAAGGAGTAAGCTCTTTTAATTTCATGGCTGCAGTCATGGGGGCAGGAAGAAGGGTGGGGGCAGGAAGAAGGTGGGGGCAGACAGAGAAAAGGGGGCAGGAAGCAAAGATGATGGAGAAGAGGAGGAACTCGAGAAAGCTGGCTGTCTGATTCTTCAATTTCACGTCCAGGACACCAAACCATTTCTCATCCACTGCCCAGGGTGGTCTGTAAAGCCCATCTGAACTATTTTGATGGCTTTGGTTCCTTAAAAGTATATCTCCCTGATGAGAAGATCTCATCTAAATAATCAGTTCATTTAGATCTTCCATCCTTACCTTACTCTTTCCTCAGCAAAAGGCCCAAAGATATTGGCTCCCGTATGTCAGCAGCTGCTTCCGTGACCTCTCCTCAATCAGAGTCCATGGCTCATTCTTCCCCATCCCAAGTCCCACCCCCCACCTGCTATGAGCCACAGATTCACCCAAAGTGCAGACTCCCAAACCATATTAATGCGAGGGGGCAACCTGTGTTCTCCAAGTCAGCACAGCTGGTCCAGGAAGCAAAACTGAATGTTGGTGCCTTCACTTAGCTGTTGTGTAATCGCCCGGGGGAAACTGCCCAGGAAGTAGCCAATAAGGGCATCTCTGACTTGTCAGAGCTCTCAGGCACCAGCTCCAGAGAAGGGCCAGCAGCACGGCTGACGCCTGTGCCAGGCCTCAGGTCTTCCCCTTGAGCCACGTGTACGCACAGGCACGCCAGACTTCCCTGCCTGACCAGGTCCATGGCAGAGGACTGGGCATTCCCTCATGGGGTGGGGTTTCTCCTGCTATTCCCCAAAACCACGCTGGCACCTACTCACCCCTTCTCATAGGAGGAGTCAGCTTCCAGTGGTGGTTAAGAAGGCAGGCTCTGCCACTTAACAGCTGTGAGACTCTGAGACTCTGGACAAGTTGCTTAGCTTCTTGGAACCTCAATTTCCTCATCTGTTAAATGGGGATAAGGAAGTACCTACCTCATAGATCTGACTGAGGAAATCACCAAGATAGTACTGTAAAGCCCTTTGAACAGTGTCTGGGACAGAGTACTGCTACTGCTACTGCTAAGTCGCTTCAGTCGTGTCCAACTCTGTGCGACCCCACAGACGGCAGCCCACCAGGCTCCCCTGTCCCTGGAATTCTCCAGGCAAGAACACTGGAATGGGCTGCCACTTCCTTCTCCAATGTATGAAAGTGAAAAGTGAAAGTGAACTCGCTCAGTCGTGTCTGACTCTTGGCGACCCCATGGACTGCAGCCTACCAGGCTCCTCCATCCATGGGATTTTCCAGGCAAGAGTACTGGAGTGGGGTACCATTGCCTTCTCCTGGGACAGAGTAAGCATGCATTAAAGGCATTCCCTAAAATTATGTGAAAATTGTTAAAGTCCATCAGTGGTGTTGCATTGCTTTTAGGATAAAACATATCTACACCATGGCCCACGATCTGGCATGGTCTGTTGCTACTGCCACCCCCTTGCATTTCAACAATCATATGCCCCCCGTGACTTTACACTTGGACCACACTAGCCTTCTCCCTACAGGCAATGCCCTGAATTTACCAGCTGAAGGCTTGTGGCCACGCTGTTCCACAGTGTGCTGTTCCACAGCACTGTGCCACTGGACAGTGAAGGAATAAGGACATTAAAAGGATACCCCACTAGGCGACATTTTCTTGGTGACTCAGGGTCTAAGCACTGATGACTCAGTCTTATGCTTCACATGGCTTCTTCTACCACCTTTCCACTATAGTAAGTCCTCTACTACAAATGAACAAGTTTTATTTGGAGAGTGTGTTCATAAGCCTGATTTGTTCAGAAGTCCAACAAAGTTACTCTAGGTATCCAACTAACACAATCGACTATATAGTACCGTAATAGGTTTACAATACTTGTTACAAAAAAATTCTGAAAGAGATGGGAATACCAGACCACCTGACCTGCCTCTTGAAAAACTTATATGCAGGTTAGGAAGTAACATTTAGAACTGGACATGGAACAGACTGGTTTCAAATAGGAAAAGGAGTACGTCAAGGCTGTATACTGTCACCCTGCTTATTTAACTTCTATGCAGAGGACATCATGAGAAACGCTGGACTGGAAGAAGCACAAGCTGGAATCAAGATTGCCGGGAGAAATATCAATAACCTCAGATATGCAGATGACACCACCCTTATGGCAGAAAGTGAAGAGGAACTAAAAAGCCTCTTGATGAAAGTGAAAGAGGAGAGTGAAAAAAGTTGGTTTAAAGCTCAACATTCAGAAAACGAAGATCATGGCATCTGGTCCCATCACTTCATGGGAAATAGATGGGGAAACAGTGGAAACAGTGTCAGACTTTATTTTGGGGGACTCCAAAATCACTGTAGATGGTGACTGCAGCCATGAAATTAAAAGACGCTTACTCCTTGGAAGAAAAGTTATGATCAACCTAGACAGCATATTCAAAAGCAGAGACGTTACTTTGCCAACAGAGGTCCATCTAGTCAAGGCTATGGTTTTCCCAGTGGTCATGTATGGATGTGAGAGTTGGACTGTGAAGAAAGCTGAGTGCATAAGAATTGATGCTTTTGAACTGTGGTGTTGGAGAAGACTCTTCAGAGTCCCCTGGATTGCAAGGAGATCCGACCAGTTCATTCTAAAGGATATCAGTCCTCAGTGTTCATTGGAAGGACTGATGCTAAAGCTGAAACTCCAATACTTTGCCCACCTCATGTGAAGAGGTAACTCAAATGTTGGGAGGGATTGGGGGCAGGAGGAGAAGGGGACAACAGAGGATAAGATGGCTGGATGGCATCACCAACTCGATGGACATGAATTTGAGTAACTCCAGGAGTTGGTGATGGACAGGGAGGCCTGGCGTGCTGCGATTCATGGGGATGCACAGAGTCAGACACAACTGAGCAACTGAACTGAACTGAAAAAATAGGAAAACACAGAAAGTAAAGAAAACACGTTGAATCTTACAGTGCAGAATCTTGAAAAGTGGAGTAGTACAGTACAACAGCTGGCATACAGGGGCTGGCATGCACATTTGCATCTTTGAAAGTTTCCAACTTGAAGGTCATATGTAGAGGAATTACTGTACAACCTAAACATCTATGGCCAAGCTACCATATGCAGAGAGTACACTAAGAAAAAGCAACTGACACTCTACTTCAAATCCTCCCCTAAAGCTGGAAGCAAATCCTTGAAGCCCATGTTACATATGCATCTTCACATTTATTAGCCTGATTAATGCCCGCCACTCCAACCAGACTCTAGGTGATAAGCAAACAGAGATCATATGTGCTGCACCTGTGACAGTGGAAATAGCACATGGGCATAGAATAGACCCTCGATAAATAGACAGTGAATGAATGAATAAGCCTCAGTTTTCTGTGCCCAGTTGTCTACCAGCCCCAAACTGCCAAGCCCAGTTCTTAAAAATCTAGCTCAGCTGCTGGTTCAAGAGAAAGAGAGTCAGGACCCTTAATCACACTGACTCGTAAGTTCCAGAGTCAGTCCTTTCATCGAGGAAGGTGTTGACAGTTGTGTGCAGATGAGTTGCTGGGTTTGAGTCTTCCAAACCCTGCCTGGGTGAACCAGAAGGCAAGACCACGATCACCCTGGAAGGATCAGATGGGGTGGTCAAGGCTGAGGTTCCAACTAAGTGTCTAGGATGTGGCCAGGGCACGAGCATTTTTGGCAAGCCAGGCCTACTCCTGGAATCATGATGCAGTCTGTCTTCAGTCTTTTGGAGGAAGAGATACAGATAGTCGAGACCTGGGACCAGGAGGCTCCAAACTTCCTTTACTTCCCTATGAATCCAAAATGTAATGAAGGAATAGTCAGCCCAATCTTCAAAGATGAGAAGCCCCCCTCGGATCTTGGCTGTGTTCCCAACTGAAGAAGGGTAAACAAAGACAGATCAGCAAGAGAGTTGGGCAGGAAACAGGAATTCTGGACTGCAGAGAAACAGGAAGTCAGGAATTCTGGTAAAAAGAAGAGAGGCTCTGCTCAATTTTGATAAAAGGCCCTTCATTCAATTTAGACTACACCAAAACAGAATATTTAAAAAAAACCCTGAAATCGATGTGAAAGCAATTTGTGTCCATTGATGAATAAATGGATAAGCAAAATGTGGTCTATACACAGAATGGATCATAATTCAGCTGTAAAAAGGAAGGAATTTCTGATATATGGTATAACGTGGATGAATTTTGAGGACATTATGCTAACTTTCTTGGCCAGTCACAAAAGACAAATACTGTATGAAATCACTTATGTGAGGTCCCTAGAGCAGTCAAATTCATAGACACAGGAAGAAGAAAGGCAGTGCCAGGGGGTAATGGGGCACAGAGAGTTATCATTTAACAGGTACAGAGTTTCAGTTTTCCAAGATGAGAAGCGTTCCGGAGATGGATGGTGGTGATGGTTGCACAACATTGGAAATGTATTCAACCAACTAACTGTATGTGTAAAAACGGTTAAGACAGTACGGTACATTTTGTTATGTGTATTTTACCACACAAACAAAAAGAAAACTAGAAAAACAAAACACGGAATCTTTAGACAAGTTCTGGTAAGAGAAAATGTCCGTGATCCCAGCCAAGGCAGAAAACATTGTTCTGAGCACCTACTGGGTACCTGATGCTTTGCTAGGCTCCCAGGTATACACTGTAGTATTTAATTTGCAGAGGAACACTGTGAGATAAGCATCACTTGTTTAACTCACTGCTGAGGAGACAGACTCAGAGAAGGTGAGTGACTTCGTCTAGGTCACAGAGCTACTGATACGCTGCCCAGCAAGGCTCTGGCTCCTGCCCAAAGAACAGCTGACAGCAGGCCTGTCCTCTCTGCTGTGCCAATGCTTCAAACACTGGCCAGAGGCAGCAGCCTCTGATGTGAATGAACCTGCTGATGCCAGTAGTAATTTGCTGGAGCTATAACAGAAATTATGGACATATGTACAGAGCTTTGTCATTTGCAAAGTAGAGATCACACTTGACCCTGACCATGGCTCTGGGTGGCCAGCAGAATGGGTGTGACACCATGGGACAATGTCGGGAGGTGAAAACCATGGGTGTGTCACCACTAGGGGGTGAGAGATCATACGGACACCATCTGACTCCAAGTTCAGTGCTCACGGCACGGCTTTACACCTTTCCTGAAACCTGTGACATATGGAACTGCAGGCCAAGGAAGACAGCAAGGCCACCTCACAACATGAGTCATTCAGGACCCAGGAGGATTCTGAGCTGAGGACAGAGGGCACCTTAGGGGTGGTGGGGAGGCACTAGGGCTCCAGTTTGGAGAGCTGCTCTTGCATGGAGCTTGGCAGTGGGGTTGGGAGTGGGGTATAAGGAGACAAGTAAGAACCCAGGGAGCAGAACTGAAAGCTATTGCAAGTCTGAACACCAGAGTAAGCACCTCCTTAAATTCTGTGCTCCGGGGACCTCACCTGCTCACATTTGAACGAGAATGTGACGATCTCATGGAGTACGTGACCTCTGTCCTGCCCCAGCGAAACCCTGAGGTTGCCCTCAGTCTAGAGCACCCAGTACTAAGGGAAAGCCTGCCCCTTCTGTCTCACTCGCAGCACCAATTTATTTTCCCATAAACCTTCCAGAGGCCAGGTCTGCTGTGCCTTGAGATTCAAGGAGAAGGCTGGGTATAATCTGTGGACAAGGAGAAATCACCCTCAATTAACTAGTCACATGTAAAATAAATGAAATCATAAGCTAATTAAAAGTAAATAAAGGTGGCTAGTTATTTGATCTCTGGTCTGGAAATTTAAAATATGCACATAAGTGTTAAAAATGTACCTTAAAAAAAAGAGAGATAGAGTTTAAAATCAAGTTTTAAAAAATGTTAAAAATCTACTTAAGAGATTTTAATAAATAATATTGGAAAAGAAATAACAAAATGGGAACTATATAAATAGATATGGGAGAGAAAATCAATATCCTTAATACAGAAAAAGTTCCTACAGATCAATAAAAGGATGAACATGTGAACAGGAAACAAATAATCAATGACATGAATTGGACATTCACAAAGGTATGTATAATGGGGAGATGAGAGTCAATCGCACTAGAAGTCAAGTATAAGCAAATATTCATATCAAGGTTTCTAAGTTGTAAGGAGAATTTAAAATGATAATAGAGAGTTTTGGAAGAGTGAGAGTTAATAGGCAGCTTTGTACATTGCTGGTGGGTTGATCTCACAGCTGGCGCCTTCCTTCAAGAAGTCAGTAAAACCAGAGCCTGACAGAGAGCAGGACTGTAACAAACCAAATCAATAACCAAACCAAATCTACAGACCAGCATGTAATATATGTGTGCATGTACATATATGTCTATATGTCTTTCTATATATTTGAATAATATACTACAACCGAGAAGAACCTATTCCAGAGATTCAATAATTAATGCTATCAAGATTCTCCTAAAGTCATTAATCTTTTCCACAGGTTGAAGTTCATCCTTAAAGATGTCATGTATTTGATAAAATTCAATATCAATTTACATAGAAATAGCAATACATTTATAATCTAGGAAAGAAAGAAGGCTTTCCTAATGCAAAGGGAAAAATCATGTATTATATGTACAATCCTTTACTGTGTACCCACTATGTGCCAGCAGCTACAGCAGAAGTGAGACAAAGTGCCTGCTGACATACAGGTTACTTTCTAGTGAAGGAGACAGACAGTAACCAAGGAAACAGAGGAGTAGAAACATTTTTTTAAAGTAAGTGATAGATGCTAAAAAAGGAACTCAGGATAAGGGTTTAGAGGGATGAATAGTCAACTTCACATTTGGTGAAGGAGTCAGGCAGGTCCCATGAAAGTCAGATCCATGGAAGGCGGGATGGCGGCTACTCAGATCTCTACCCAACATTGCTCTCAAAATACAAGCACTCAGAATTAAATAAAACAATCAAACAACAACAGCAACAAATGAAGCAGCAAGGGAGCGTGTAAAGATGGCAAAATATTTTGAAGGAGAAAGAGTGAAAGCTATACAAACTAAAGTTGTTTCAGAATCTAGATGCTTGCATTTGCCAACAGCAAACTATCACAATGGCTGGGGAGAATTGCATCGCCCATTCGACTAGAAAACTGTGAGGAACGGGGCTGAAAAGACAGGAGATAGCGGGATGGGAGAGCAAACCATCCTCCAGGGAAGAAACAGCAACCCCAAGTTCCAAGAGCAGACGGAGAGACATTTTAAAGTTGATTCCATGCAAAACTATCTCAGAAATGTCATCAGGAAAGAATCTTCGGCATGCTGACGAATCCTTAAGAGCCTCATGTCAATGAATATTCTTTACCCAGGAGAGCTTCTCTGGAAAATGTGTTCTCTCCAGGCCACAGCTGGTTGCACGTTGTGACAGTGATCAATGGCTCCATTAGGCAGATTTGTTTTTTGTTCTGCAGCGTCCACCAGACAGTCCAGCTGCCTGTCTGGAACAGACGTGCCTGAGTGCTCCTGGGCACAAACCTGGTGGCCTTTCTGGGGGAAATTCACAAGGAACCCTCTCCGTCTCCCCACTCTTTCACTAGCTCCTTCTTAAAGGAGGTACCAGGGTAAGGAGCCCAGCTCTGGTGTTGGACACATATGTGTGCTTGGTCACTCAGTCACTCCCACCTCTTTGAGATCCCATGGCCTATAGCCTGCCAGGCTCCTCTGTCCATGGGATTCTTCAGGCAAGAATACTGGAGTGGGTTGCCATGCCCTCCTCCAGGAGATCTTTACAACCCAGGGATCAAACCCATGTCTCCTGTGTCTCGTGCAGTGGCAGGCAGAATCTTTACCACTGAGCCACTTGGGAAGCTCTTGGAGTTAGATGTTGGCATTACTTATGACACAAAACAGGAGTAGGAGCTTCAGAGCAGACTGGGGCAAAGAATTCCAAACAGAAAGAACAGCCTGAGGAAAGATCCCGGGTCACAAAAGCCAGGAAGTATGAAGGATGCTGAGAAATTCTATCCAGTGGAGGATATGGCAGGGCCAATGAGGTAGCGTGGTAAGTTGGGATTAAACAGTAAAGGGCTTTAGAAGGCAAGATAAGGGGTTCAGGCTTTAGGGCAGAAGCAGTGGGCAACCAGCTTGGGAATTAAACTAGACAGTGACGTTATCATATTTTTCTTTCTAAGAGAAAGAACACAGCATTGATAGTTTGAATCCCTGTAAAGAGAAGATACCGAGCAAGGAAGAAGCGAGGCTGTCAGCTGCTTGTCTCTGAGTTGGGTTTGCAATTACCGCCCTCCTCTGATACTGTGAATGAATGCCATTCTTACCACTGTGTTTCCTTCTCAACAAAGCACGATTTCACTGTGCACAAGGCCATGGAGACAGAGCTGCCGAGGGGACTGATGGTAAACATTCCTCGCCTGTGCTTAACAGTGATGCGTGACAGCCGTGGGCACAGGGCGGAGCCATGCCTGGAGGAGAAGGCCAAGACCTCTCTGAGAGCTCAGGGCTCCTGGCACACCGCGGCTCTGGATGAGCCAGGGCCAGAAATTCTCAGGGATTAGAATTCAAGTCCAGTGTCCCAGGGGGAAGAGATGCTCAAGCCATGGTCCCCCTGGGCAGGCACTGGTCTACTGTCCCCCATTATACTCCTCGCTGCACACGCCTGTGTGCCTGCACACACATACACATCACCTCCACCAGCTTATCTAAATTACCAGCAAATATTCTTCCGTAAGTTCATGTACCAAGGCTACAAATTCAGATTCACCTCTGATACCTGTCTAGCAGCTCCACGTGCCCCCTTGCAGACCCCTGCCTCTCACCTCTTTCTCTTGGTCCTCACAGAAAGGAAGGTGCCATTCTCGCTTGCTGTTCACACTCACGTGTCTGAGTTCACACACATGGCTCTCAACCACTTGCCCAACCCAAGAGGGAAGAGCACCACTTGCTCTATTTCCTGTGGGTTGTAAGGATTAAGTGTCACCACGGATTTGTGGGCACCTGAAGTGCTTTATAAGCTTTAACAAGCAGCCAGTCCAGCCTCCGCTCCAGCAGGCCTGGAGTACGGCCTGAGAGTCTGCATTTCCAGCACATTCCCAGGTGTTCCACAGGCCATTCCTAAACAGAGAGGTTCTCTAAATGCCAACAGTCTCAGCTGCAAGTCCTTGGTATCCACTTGAAAGGCCACCAGATTTGAAATAGATGACCCAGGGTAGCATCCTGGGCTGTACCTTGTCTGTCTTGTGACTACACGAGACACAGTTCCCCATCTGTATACAATGCCTCTGGAAGGCCTGTAGGAGATCTAGAACGAGGGCAATAAATACTGGGGGCTTTGGGGGCAAGGTTGGGGGGAGAAGTAGAGGAGCAAGAAAGAGTAGGAACTGGTAGCAGTAAATGCAATTATTTTCAATAAGAATACTGGCAGGACTGGCAGTGACACGGTCACAAATCCTACAGGAGCACCTGTACAGAAGCAGAAGTAAGCTGGCATCATCACTGCTAAAAGTCCAGAAGTAGGCCCGGGGCCCTCCAATCAGCAGGATAGTGTCAGCAGCAGAGTGAGGGCAGCACAGGAGTGACAGACACGGTACATCTCACCACTTACTTATGAATCGAGACTGGAGTCAAACCGCCTGGATTTAAATATTACCAGTGACTCTTCTACTCATTAGCTGTGTGACCTTAGGAAAGCTGCTTAATGTTTCTGTGCCTCGGTTTTTTTTTGTTCTAAGGTGGTTGTGGGGTTTAAATTTGTATATACAAAGGAGAGGTCAAGGTGAAGGAAAAGGGACTAAGCTCTTAGAAACAGGACATGAATTATTCCATAGCCAAAGAAGTCTGCTTTACCAGCTGGGCAGTGCCCTGTTGCACCACACCAGTAGAATTTGATCTACAGGAATCTCTTATTTTTGGCCTTGGCAGTTTGCCTGATGGAGTCTTAAGAGCTGGGGGAGCTCATCAGGGAATGTGGGATGCTACAGTCACAGCCCGGGTTCAGTGCCTTATTCCTTGTCTGAACAGAAGAGATGGGAAGGAAAAGTCATCATACACATGAGGGGAAAGCTTTGAAGTATTAGCCAAAGTCTTTTTGGTCTTCTGCACCTTACCCTTTTTTTGTTCTCCTATTCAAGAAAAATAATCAACACTATATTTGTCAGTTCTCTCAAAGGAATGGTGTGGCAGGTAAGGAAAAAAAAAACCTGTATATAATCATTAAAGATTTCTCGTTTTTGGGAAGCTGGAGGAAGGGATAAGACCCTGGACCTTAGTTCTCCAAATGCTTTATTCGTGGCAAGGGAATCTGGGCCATACAAAGAATGGAATACCCCTATTCAGATTTTCCTGCCATGAGCTGAGTGTAGGAGAAATCAAATGGAGGACATTTTTCAGTAGAGTTGACAACTGATGAAATAAAAGTGTGTGCTGCAAAGTTTCAGGTAAGCAGAGCATAGAGGAAAGAATGTGATCCAAAGGGGAGGGACCTTGGCTGTCTGGTTCTGTTACCTAGAACAGCAGGAGGTACAGAGTAGGAATGAGAAACTTAGCTAGTGAATATCTTAGGGGTCTGGGATTCTTTTCTCAACCCTGCTGCCAATTTACCGTATGGCTCTGAGAAGATCACTCTTCTTGGCTTCCACTCCTTCACATGGCATTGAAGTTTCCTTCAAGCCCTGGTATTTTCTCTCTGGGTGCCCCATTTCACTTTTCTTTGCAATCTGATATTCTCTTGATGATTGACTATTCACCCATTTTCTGTCTCCCCACTAGGCTGACGCTCCATGTGATAATATGACTTGCCATCTTGCTCAGCCATATCCTCCCAACACTTAGCAATAAGCCTATTGTATGATATCATTTAGTGGATATCTGTTAAATGAAGGTAGGATTGGGTGGGTTCTATTTCCTCAAGATCACAGGAGGCAGGACTTTCCCTGATGGTCCAGTGGTTAAGACTCTGTGCTCTCAATGCAGGGGGCCCAGGTTCAATCCCTGGTCAGGGAACTGGTCCCCACACGCAACAGTTAAGACCTGGAACCACCAAATTAATAAACATTAAAGAAAAAATATAGCAGGAGGCATCATAGTATAATGATTAAGTTACAGGCTCAAGCTTCAGGCTTGAATATCAATCACACAACTTACTGGCTCTAGGACCCTCTGCAAATTGATTAACTCACTGAGACTTGGTTTCATCATCTGTACAATGGGGATACTAATGATATTCGCTTCACAGGACTGTGAAAAGATTACATAATTCACACAAAACTCTTAGACTAGTCCTCATGTGTAAAAAGCACTCACTACCCACCAGCCATTATAATAAGACTGTCACTGCTTAATAATTAAGTAGGAAATGTAGAGGAAAAAGAAACTCCTTGTGAAGTCCACACATGAGTTGACAGATGTGATATTAAGTCAGCTTGCTCCATCAAGCCTCTGTGATGGCCACTCCACATTTTGAGCTTCTGCTATGCCATCCACACCTCCACTTTTCGGTCTGGAATCCCACATTTCATTTTTAACCTACAAAGCTTTTGCCGCTGATCTGTAGGTTGTCAAACCTCCCTAGTCTCATGCTCACCGTTCTTCTCCTCACTCCTCTTGCTCTGGTAAAGTGTCTCTGGGCTTTGGCATATTGTGCTCCTCCATCTGTAGTGGACTTCCCACTTTCCTCCAACTGACTAATTCCTGGTCATTGTTTAAGACCCACGTAAGACTCCTGTGTTGCAGAAGAGTTCCCTGAACCCCCAGGCTGGTAAAACACATGTTACCAAGTTCTGTTCCTTTCCCTGCAGCAATATAAAAAATCCCAACTATTTCGAGACAGAAGATGAAAACAAAGAACAATTGTGTTCAATTCAGTTGACTCTGACACCCCAACTGCATATCTTGCGGGGAGATCTGGTACCACCAGACCCAGATTTGGGCGCCCACAGCCATGCTTCCTAGACCCTCTCACTCTGCTGTGCTTGCAGCTGCCTGAGCCCAGGTAGGGCGCCCTGAGCTCATGCTCATTCACCACCTCTTTATGTATCTGGAGAGGAGTTAATATGCTGGGTATCTCTCTTCTTGCCTTTGCCGCGGCTAGGTGATTGGGAAAATGAAACAGACTGGCCAAGGCTTGATGGTCCTAAATTGTAATTTCAAGGTAATTTGAACTCTCTTCCTCTTGGGGATGGGTGGAAAAGCTAAAGTCTCCTCAAATCAGAGTATGGACTCAACAAAGAATTAAGGTGCCCCCTGCCCCCGCCTTGCTCTACAGCTTGTGTGAGATCAGCAGGATAATCAATTTCATAGTTCTGTAAGGCTGATTGGAACGTGATTATGAAGTTAGCCAGAACATTCTGCCTGGGCCTTAAAAGGCCTGTTGCACCAGACCCCCATCGAAGCCAAGGACTCCCTTGCTTCCTAAGGTTTAGTCATTTGCTCCCCTGAGTTCCACTGCCCAAGGCCTGGAGGGTCAGTCTGTGTGGTCAGCAGTCCTCTAAGAACTTAAGTCCAACTTCAGCAGAAAGGTTTGGGGCTGAATTGTTAATTGCAGTCTGATTAAGGGAGAGACTTCACCTTCAAGGTTGCCATCTGCTGGGTTCCTGCCTCAGGTACCCCTACCCTCTCCAGGTCCCTGCTCTAAATCACTCCAACCTCTCCCCCAGGTGACAGAGCTCTGCCCTCTAGGATGACCGACTCCCTGAACTGCGAGGCAACAAGGTACCGCGCAGCAGACCGTGATGAAGTCGGGGGTAGCCTGACGATACCTGGGAACCCGGGCCTTCCCTCCCTGGGCTCCTTGCTTCCCTGAGTCTCAGGCCTGCCTGGGCTGGTTGGTCTAGATAGTTATCCTTCTAAAGAAGGAGGAGGGTCTGTAAACTGAGGACAGGTACGTGGGGAACAGCCTTTGAGCATGACTTTTCCTCCTGGATATTGGACTCCAATAAGAAAAAGGAAGGTTGTTACTCAACAAGCTAGTCCCATGAGAAGGCTGGCAAAGCAGAGCGTGAGCCTAGCTGGTCCCTAGGCTCCACATCTCTCACCACGCTCTGTCTTGAATGTGTTTGCTTTCTGGTTCTCCCACGGAACTCTGAGCTCGTCTATTTCTCATTCATCTTGATATCACAGGTTATTCTAAGAATTGACTCATGGGAGCAGCTTTAAGATTCATTGTAGGATAACCCTTTGAAGTTACAATTGATATTGGGCAATGAAACGTGAGAGGAAGTCACCTGTTATATCCAGGTAGAGGCTTTAAGAGCCAGAGTGCACTTTCCCTTCTTCTGCTGACAGGATGGTCCCTGAACAGCTCTGCTCCATCATTTTGGGTCTCTGAGTAACTCTGCTCCCCAGCGTACCCATCATGGACCAGGCAGTGCAGGAGAGAGGTGACGAGCAGATGTTCTATGTTCTACTGTACAGTAAGGCTGAAAGATGTTAGATGTTTGCACTTTCGAGCTATGGGTTTTTTTTATTATTACAGCATAATCCAGCCTAACCTAATAAATACTTCAGGGAGAGCAAGAGGAAAGGAGAACAGGTAGAATGGAAGGCAGGAAGGAAAGAGGAAGGAGGAGGAAGTCAGTAGCTATGGAAGTCTTCACCTCTCTCTGGGTTTCAGTTTCCAGCTTAGAAATCTGGAGACTAGAGCTAATCATTATTGTGCTCCCTTCCACCTCCAATACTCAGAGAACCCGAGAAGAGTCAGACACAAAATCCATGCAGAATTCTATTTTCCCAAGTCTAATGTGTAGCATAGCAATATTTATAGAGGAAGGCGGCAGAGAAATGAGGCAGGAAACAAAGCAATTGTAACTTTTTTGGTAATACATCCAAGCCATAAAGATTTCATTAGATTCTCTAATAGACTCCTAATGAAAAATAAGACCCTTTTCCCTTTTTACCTACTTCCTGAACATTAGAATCAACTTGGCTTTTCCAAGCTTTGCACCCCATTTACATTAATTAGAAAGTTCCATATTAAAGGAAAGCTTTTAATGGGCTGTTATTGCAAATGATTTTACTGGCGAGTTGCATTGTGCTGTTTTAATAGCATATAAAAATGGCATCTTCTAGAGGAGACTTCGATAAAATTGAAGTTTTGATGGACTCTGGGCCTGAGTTGGCCTTTGCTTGGGGGCTGGGATTCAGGGATATTTTCTGACTAGGAGAAGTAGTTTTCTGTCTTTTTGGACTGACGTGTGTTCTAAAGCATCAAAACGCTTCTGATTGCAGAGGTCCACATTGCCTTCTGCACGAGTACACCATTGGTGGGCTACTTCTGGTCCCTTGGCAATATTTCTCATGGTCCTTTGGAAAAGGTAAAGCAACTCTGGGACTGCGATATAAGAAGAGGATTTCAGGAGGACAGACTGCCTGGTCCAGATGGAGAGAGTAATGGGGGCAGGGGATGCCAGGTCTATCCAGGGAAAGGAGGGACTCAGGAGCGACAAAGAACTGATGCTTTTGTATTGTGGTGTTGGAGAAGACTCCTGAGAGTCCCTCAGACAGTGAGGAAATCCAACCAGTCAATCCTAAAGGAAATCAACCCTGAATATTCATTGGAAGGACTGATACTGAAGCTCTAATACGTTGGCCACCTGATGCAAAGAGCTGACTCATTGGAAAAGACCCTGATGCTGGAAAAGATTGAAGGTAGGATGAGAAGGGGACGACAGAGGATGAGATGGTTGGCTGGCATCACCGACTCAAAGGACATGAGTTGGAGTAAGCTCTGGGAGATGGTGAAGGACAGGGAAGCCTGGTGTGCTGCAGTCCATGGGGTAGCAGAGTTAGACATGACTGAGCGACCGAATAACGACATCTAGGGGCAAAGGTGAGAGGACAAATGATGTTTCTAGAGCTTAGGAAGAAGTTGCAAATGAGGGTAAGGTGGAATAAATGATGTCACATATAATGGCAATCAAGTATATAAACAGTGGAGAATGAAGGGACAAGGGGGATACCATGGTAGGTAGAATGTATGGTAGGTAGAATGTATACCCGAGGGTGTGGGTATGGCACCCAGATGAAATCCAACAGGAAAGTAACTGCTGTTCCAGTTGTCTTGTCCTCATACCCACCATGTGTAAATGGTCTCACCTACAGGTATTCTTGAAATTTTTCCTTGGCGGAGGCTTCCAGCTGCATATTGCTCATGGGATCCCCACCTATCCCTTTAGTATGAGAATAAACTAACTTAGGAGGAAGTATGCATGAAGTTTAGGAGTCTGAGCACTGGAGTTATGTCCAGGTCCAAATCCCAACTCTCTGCTAAGAATAAACTCTGTGTATTGGGTCAAGTGATTTAAGATCCCTGAACTTCAGTTTCCTTGATGGAAAAATGTATCTGTTTGTAGGTAGCTGGGAGGACTAGGCAAGATCATGCATGTGAAGAGTGAAATGCAATCCACAGTGTCTAAGATGCACTCAATACAGGTGAATGATTATAAGTATAATTAAAGTTGTGTGGTTTAAAATACTAGCAATTTGGATGGAGCACAGGATATCTGAAACAAGCTATGTATTCTGGAAACAAAAGGAGCCCCAATGGAGAAAAGGAACAGGGTGCCTCCAAACTGAGTGACTCCTGAGTAACGCATTCAGCAGGGATTTTTCAAAGCTGCACACATTCTGGTTCCTTAGTGCCTTGTCTGGGTGCTATGGTGGCTCAAGTGACCGTAAACACTGTAAGCTCATGCAGTTTTATTTTTGCCAGATGGGTAGAAGGATGTTCCTAAACTATTAGACAAAAACTAACCCTTTTGTTTGCACCACCCTGGTTGATGACCTTGAAGCAATGACTCACCAGGGAGCTCCTGGTGTATCTGAGAGGACGAGATAGTTAAACATCAAGCTCAGGTGCTAAAGAGAAGCTAACCCATCGTACATCTTTGGTCCTGCAGTGTTTGGTATGTGGAAACCATACTCACAGAAAACTAGTCAATCTAATCACACTAGGACCACAGGCTTGTCTAACTCAAAGAAATCAAGCCATGCCTGCGAGGCAACCCAAGAGGGGCGGGTCATAGTGGAGAGGGCTGACAGAACATGGTCCACTGGAGAAGGGAATTGCAAGCCACTTCAGTATTCTTGCCTTGAGAACCCCATGAACAGTATGAAGAGGCAAAATGATAGGATACCAAAAGAGAAACTCCCCAGGTCATTAGGTGCCCAATATGTTCCTGGAGATCAGTGGAGAAATAACTCCAGAAAGAATGAAGGGATGGAGCCAAAGCAAAAATAATACCCAGTTGTGCATGTGACTGGTGATAGAAGCAAGATCCGATGCTGTAAACAGCAATATTGCATAGGAACCTGGAATGTCACGTCCATGAATCAAGGCAAATTGGATGTAGTCAAACAAGAGATGGCAAGGGTGAACGTCATCAACATTCTAGGAATCAGCAAACTAAAATGGACTGGAATGGGTGAATTTAACTTAGATGACCATTATATCTACTACTGCGGGCAGGAATCCCTCAGAAGAAATGGAGTAGCCATCATGGTCAACAAAAGGGTCCGAAATGCAGTACTTGGATGCAGTCTCAAAAACGACAGAATGATCTCTGTCCGTTTCCAAGGCAAACCATTCAATATCACCGTAATCCAAGTCTATGCCCCAAACAGTAATACTAAAGAAGCTGAAGTTGAATGGTTTTATGAAGACCTACAAGATCTCTTAGAACTAACACCCAAAAAAGATGTCCTTTTCATTAGAGAGGACTGGAATGTTAAAGTAGGAAGTCAAGAAACACCTGGAGTAACAGGCAAATTTGGCCTTGGAATGTGGAATGAAGCAGGGCAAAGACTAATAGAGTTTTGCCAAGAACATGCACTGGTCATAGCAAACACCCTCTTCCAACAACACAAGAGAAGACTCTATACATNAACTGTAAAAAAATAATAATAATAAAATAAAAAGTCTTAGAGTTTCAGTAAAAAAAAAAGAATATTTTATATATATATATATATATATATAATCAGTTCTATATTTTAAGTACTTTATACAGAACCTCCAGAAAGACACAGAACAACCTACTGTAGGAAAACTTCACCAGGGACACACATCTCTGGACAGCTGCATAAACTACTCACCATCTGGTGGATACATAGTCCGTATACGGGGGCTGTGATCTTAGTTCTCTCGCAAGTCCAAAGTCAGCAATTTTCACAAGTTCTGGGCCCATACAAAGCAAGTTTTCCGGTTNGTGGGTTGCCATTTCCTTCTCCAGGGGATCTTCCTGACCCAGGGATGGAAGCTGCACCTCCTGCATTGGCAGGTGGATTCCTTACCACTGAGCCATCTGAGAAGCCCTCACTTCTGTGTTCCCAGTGCCTAAAATAGTATCCAGCAGCAGGTGTTCAGCAAATATTTGTTGAATGAGTAAATGGATGTGTGAAATCCTTTTTCCTTCTCTTTTTATTAATCAGAAGAGTCATGAGCCAATCTTCCTCTCTCTCCAAAGAATATTATAATAATGACTTCAAAAATACTTTGTTAATCATGTAAACAATATTTTTGTAAGTTGTGAGAGCCATACATCCAACACTAAAGAAAACATTAAAAAATTCCCAATATTATTCTGCATGTAAATTAGTAAAGAGAATTTTTTCAACTGTAANGTCTGAGTGAACTCTGAGAGATGGTAATGAACAGGGAGGCCTGGCATGCTGTGATTCATGGGGTCGCAAAGAGTCGGACATGACTGAGCGACTGAACTGAACTGAAGAACTCCATAATGTTAGCTACTGTTACAACTATTACAGAAAAATGTTGAAATGAATGCAAACATATTTCATTTTATCCTCTGCTTGCCACAAAATCTTGTTTAGGACAAAAGCTCTCCATGCTGTCTGAATCCATCAAGCATTATGAGTTTAGTTCTAGACACAATAATCACAAGAGATCCCGATCAGGGAGATAAGATGAGCAATGTGGACATTATGTCACACCAGGAATAATTAGAAGAATTCTTGAAGAAGAAGAAATTTTGTTAGTGTGTGATACTGGCTGCATTTTAATAATCAAAAGGGATTATGTCTTCTTTCTAAGTAAGACCAATGGGTGGAGGCGGGTGGAGAGATATATATGGCCATAAAGATGGAGGATGTATCCATCTGAGCTTGACAGAAGCCACGGTCAAAATTATGTTGCTGCCTTGAAATGCTTTGAGTTCCCATCGTGGTAGGGATCCAAGCTGAATGTAGATTCATTCATCACATGCTTATGGAACATGGACCTGGACAAGGTCAGTGATAACAGCAGGGAACACAAAGGTTAATACGATACAATTCTTGCTTTTTAGTAATTCATGCTCCAGTGAAGAAGACAGATCCATAAACAAATGCTTAAACCAATGAGGTGTGACACACATCAGAGGAGAAATGTACACAAGGCTGTGTCAAACCAAAGAGGTGATGGAGTAGAGAAGGAGGCCAGCAGGAGGTCAAAAGATGCTATGGCAGGTGGCTGGTCCTGGGTGATGATTCAGTAATACTCTGAGGGGTAGACAAGGATGGGAGAGGGATGAATCTCTACCCAAGGAAACAAGATTTAAAGTGGCATGAGGATATGAAAGAGCACATTGGGCTCTGTCAGAAGACTGGCATAGTTAGAAAACAGGATGAAAGGTAGGGCCTAAGAGAGATGAGACTGGAGAGGTGAGCCAGAATCCCATTTTGAAGCTTCAACTAATCCCCCTATGGAGCCTAAGGGACCAATAAAAGGTAGCAATCAAGGGGAGATATTACTAGACTTTATCCGTGGCTACAGTGTAACTACAAAATTACTACAAGAGTCCAAACAATAAATTATGATGGGCTTAACTAAAACACGGAGGTAACACTAGGGGAATATGAGTCTATGGATTTGGAGAGTGAGGGAAGAACTTAGCATAGGCTAGTTCCCAGATTTCTGGGGGACTGTCTCTTGGGGATGTCTCTTGAGAGGTCATTATGTCACACCAGGAATAATTAGAAGAATTCTTGAAGAAGAAGCAATTTTGTAAGTGTGTGATACTGGCTGCATTTTCATAATCAAATGGGATTATCTGTCTTCTGGACAATCTAAAGGAAACGAGGGACATTTCATTTATTGAAAATCTTTGGATGCCAGACATTGCTGTGATCTTCTATACCTTCATAACAGACCTGCAAGGTAAGAATTATTATCTTCATTACGCATGGGAAAATTGAAGCTATGTTATGTGTTCAGGATCATAAAGGTGAAGCCAAATCGGGCCCAGAAGTGTCTGTTTCACACATCACACTTTTCTCATAAGATTCCCCTAAGTTCCTTTTTCACTCAAGATTTCAGGATTCTAAGCACAAAGCTAATTCTTGTCTGTTCAAAATTGAAATAAGCCAAGTCTTGGTGAAAATAATCTGACTTTATACCCGGCCTGGTTATATACTCTTTCCACATTAAACATATTCATATAGAGTGTAAGCAGTACCTATAAATATCTTTCCAATAAAAGTGAGACCATGTATTTCTGAGTGATAATCCTCTGCTCCGGGCAGTGATATAAACCAGCAGGCTGAAGGCCAAACAACTTTAGCTAGCCCAGAGATTCAATAAGTTAAAATACATTTTGGAAGAGAGCTTCAGGCCAGACCTGTTTTTTTCCTGGGTAATTATATGGGGATACCTGATTCAGCACAAGCAGGCTGGCTACAGAGTGTGAATTTCTGATTAAAGGGGCACCAGCAAATCATACAAGAGTCTGATCAAAATTTAAACTTGAAAATTAAAATTAAGAAAATAGTGTTTTGCTTTTATTATTTGGAAAAATCTGTTAACATAAAAAAAAATCTCACTAACATCTTCATTCTTCCTCCTGAAATGCCCCCCTCTCTTCAGATCTTTCATCTGGAAACTTCCTATAAACCAGTGGTTCTTAACTGAAGAAAATTTTGTCCCTAGGGAACATTTGGAAATTGTTTTTCCTATTGTTTAGTCACTAAGTCATGTCTGACTCTTTGTGACCCCACTGACTGTAGCCTGCCAGGCTACTCTATTCATGGGGTTTTCCAGGCAAGAATGCTGGAATGGGTTGCCATTTCCTTCTCCAGGGGATCTTCCCAACCCAGGGATCAAATCCACATTTTCTGCATTGGCAGGTGAATTCTTTACCACTGAGCCACCTGAGAAGCCCCATTTGGAAATGTCTGGAGCCATTTTTGGTTATCACAACTTGGGGAACAGTGGAGGGCATGTAGCAGATGGAGGTCAGGAGTGCTGTTAACATCCTACAATGCACAGGATAATCCCCACAACAAAGAATTATCCAGTCCAAAGTGTCAATTGTTCTGAGGTCAAAAAACCTCTGTAGGTCCTTTCATGACTTTCAAACTAAATCAGATCCCCATGACAGGTATAGCAACTTATACCCTTGTTTCACAGCACTCATCCCATTTTGCAGGGATCTATTCATATGTGTGATTATGTGTCTAATGGCTTTCTCCCCTGCTTGACTGACAGCTCTAAGAGAGCTGGGAGAGCATTTGTTTACCTATTCATTGTATCCAGTCAGCAACTACAGTGGCACATAGTAGGGGATCAATAAAGGGTTGATGAATGAGCCAGTACATAATGAAAGACGGAATGAAATTAATCAGTGGGTTGTGCCTCTGAAATTATCCACATCTCCACCACTTTAGTTGGAAAAATTAATGGAAAATATAAATTGATTGATACTTTAATTAAAAATATAAACCAGGAATCATTTTTCACTCTGGTGCTGCAGATACATATGGTACTAAAATGAACCAAAATAAACACCTTGAGATAGTCAGCTTGTAAGCTGGCCCCCAATGGACTCTACCTCCAGGTAATCACCATGTGTGGTCCCCTCCCACCTCCAAGGCTAGGTCATCAAATATGCTGTGATTTCTCTCTTTCTTGCACCATTTGCTCTGGTGGAATCTTCCTGCCATGTGGTGAGAAGAGGTCCATGTGATTACCTTAACTGAGGTCTCTTTCTTAAACCCATGTGAGGGCATCATCTTGAAAACATATCCTCTAGGCCCCAGTAAAGCTTTCAGATGATCCAGCCCCTCTGACACCTAGATTGCAACAGCATGACCCCTGAGTCAGAACCACTGAGCCCAGGGACTCTCTAATTTCTAGCCTTCATCAACTGTGTCAGATAACAGATATTTGTTGCTTAACATGGGAAAAAGTTAACCAAAGGGATTACCTCAAGGGCTGACCAGGAAGTTGCCATGTAGGGGTAAGAAAAGTCATCCTTGAGTATGAAAACTTTAATTTAAAATTACTCTTGCATTGTAATTGACCCTGAGTAAACTACTGAGCTCTATTACATTTGTCCATCAACAGATGAATGGATAAGCAAGCTGTGGTATATATACACAATGGAGTATTACTCTGCCATTGNCCCACAGCTTGTGGGATCTTAGTTCCCCAACTCAGGATTGAACCCAGGCCCTCTGCAGCAGAACCCTGGAGTCCTAACCGCTGGACTGCCAGGGAAGTCCCCATAGTTGCAGTTTTGATAAATACTATCAGGGAGAAATACAGAGAGTTGATAAGACTAAATTAGTCAAGGTCCTCAGGGAAGGCCTCTTTGAAGAAATGACTTTTAAATTGAGACCAGAGGGGATAAGTAAGAGGTGAAAATGGGGAAGAGAAGATTCCAGGAACATCATGGGTATAGGTCCCAAATTGGGAAGTAGCTTGATACTTTCTTTGAAATGAAAGAAGGTCAGGATGCCTGAAATAAGTCTCAGGCACTAAGGTAGGCCAGGCTAGGACCAGATCCAGTAGAATCTTGTAAGCCATGATGAGGGATCTGGATTTTTAGAGTTTAAAAACTGAAAGAATATGAAGGATTTTATGCCCGTGTTGGGTTGCCAGGAGGTTCTTTCAGTGGTTTAAGCTAGAGTGCTAGAGAGTATGGTGGCAGTAAGAATGGAGAGAAGTAGACAGATATGATAAATGATTTTGAAGAGTAAATCAACAGAGGCTGGTGTGGGGTTAGGGGGTAAGCTGAAGAGAAGTTGTCAAGGATGAATCCTAGGTTTCTGGCATGAATGTG
>SJYV01017827.1:273762-309008 GCA_006410875.1 Neotragus pygmaeus
CCCCAATGTTCATTGCAGCACTGTTTATAATAGCCAGGACATGGAAACAACCTAGATGTCCATCAACAGATGAATGGATAAGCAAGCTGTGGCATATATACACAATGGAGTATTACTCTGCCATTGAAAAGAATAAATTTGAATCAGTTCTAATGAGATGGATGAAACTGGAGCCTATTATACAGAGTGAAGTAAGCCAGAAAGAAAAACACCAATACAGTATACTGACACATATATATGGAATTTAGAAAGATAGTAATGATGACCCTGTATGTGAGACAACAAAAGAGACACAGACATAGAGAACAGACTTTTGGCCTCTGAGGGAGTAGGAGAGGGTGGGATGATTTGGGAGAATGGCATTGAAGCATATATACTATCATGTAAGAAACGAGGCACCGGTCTATGTTTGATGCAGGATGCAGGATGCTTGGGGCTGGTGTACGGGGATGATCCAGAGAGACGTTGTGGGTTGGGAGGTGGGAGGGGGATTCAGGATTGGGAGCTTGTGTACACCTGTAGTGGATTCCTGTCGATGTATGGCAAAGCCAATAGAGTACTGTAAAGTAAAATTTAAAAAATAAATTAATTTTAAAAAAAGAAAAAAAAGTAAGAATAATATCACTTTTAAGGATCACAATTACAAATAAATGGAAAAATATATAGTGGGGTGTCTTATGTATAAATGAAGAGGTATTTCGGTTTGGGACAAAGGAAAGAGAAGACAGTTACTATGAACTCTTTAAAAGAAAAATTGTCCTTTTGATTGAGTTCAGAGCTCCCTCAACCAGGGAGGAATGAAAAGTTTCTACTTAATAGCCCTCGATTACACTTCACAGAGAGGGAAGAGGATACTTCTGTGCTGCAGCAGGAAGTGGAGAGGGGTGTGGTTTGAGCCTGAACACAAGTACAGAAGCCTGGAAGGCTGGAACAGGACTAGCTGAGCCTCACAGACACAGACACACTCCCCTAATGTTAGGGTGGCGAGAGGGTGAGCGCCGAGCTCTGTGGCTCCAATGTCCTCAGCCCTGGTCAGTATCCTGGTCACTGAGCTTGGTGAGCTGGAAGGATGTTGCCAGCAATGGTTCCAGGGCACTGAGGACCCACCCAGATCTGAGGACTCAGATCTCAGAGACAACCCAGAGGGACCAGACCCCCTCTTGAACCTTCTTGTAGCCAGTGGGCCACCCTAAGGTTCTTTTACGATCCTACAGGATGGGAGGAGGGAAAGGAAACAATAAATGGATGTGGATGAGCTGCCAAGCCACACTGGTGGGAGTTGAGACGTTTCATTTGATTTTACTGAAGTATAATAAACCTGATATGCCTTGCCTCTGGGTATCACTGAGCAAGTCATACATGTAGAAACCCAACTGAAATGCTCTGTCACTTAATGAAATGCCATTGGATTTCTTCTAGATGCTGAGCATAAGCATCTTAATCATTGATGCTACAGTCTAGATGCTCCTCAATAGAAGAGCTTCTAATGGTCTGATGTCCTACATGTGTCAACAACGAATTGCCCAGAGCTCCATGGGCTATGCTCTTCCTGTCCTAACAGGGATGGCCAGAGTGGACACCCTGCACTTATCACTACATTCTGCCCTGCCCTCCCCCACCTGCCCATCCCTTCTCTTGCATCCCACTGGCTCTATCCCACTCTTAACACCTGATGCCACCTCTCTACCCTCGTAGCTCATTTATCCCAACAAGCTCTACGGTTTTCCTCCTATCTGGCTTCCATTTCAGCTAATTCCGACTGAGACAACCTTCCTTACACTCATTTGGTTCTAAAGCAAGCGTTTCTTCCCCTACCTCTTTCTCAGCCATTGCATGAAATGCCTCAGCTCCCTCCCTCTGTTCTAGCTGTGAGTCCACTGAAGACCTAAAAGCTAAGAGGGCTGTTAGCATATATCAAGAAAAAGGGGGGAAATAAAATAATATTTTTTATAAGAAAATGGAGGTCGGGTCAACATTATTTTCTGGCAGAGGACATTTACTAATCTTTCTTTGGAAGCTTTGTTTTAAAAAACCCACTTGGTTAAAAATAATCTTAGCCCACATATTTACCTGAAAAAAATTAACTGTCACTTTATGCTGACCTACAGTCACTTGGCTTGGCATAGGAAGGAGAGAGACGCTACAGAGTCAGAAGTAGGTTTGGTTTCTAGCAAAACAGCAACACAATCACGGTTGCTTAGCTCTCCTCTTATCCCCAGAGCGTCAGGGCTTCACAACAGAAGGACAGCAAAAAGCCTGTTCAGGGCCTGGAAACTTGGAGAGGGCACCATCCACATGTAGGGAAGAACTAAGATGAACTTTCACGAGGTGGGATGTAGATGGAACTGGATCGAAAGGGACACAGGTGGAAAACTCAGTATAGTCAGCTCTGCTATCACTTAAAATAAAAAATACAGGCTTGTATATTAGGGGGAAATTTGAACATCACATGAGTGTTTGATTCTGTGTCATTACGCATAAGAAAACACTAGGAGATGCAGAAAACTGCATCTGAATGAACCCAATCAGGTAGGAATATACAAAATGCACACACAGCCCTCAAATACCAGCTTGTGTCCTTAGTTCACAACAGGCTATCAGCTACATCTGCTGTTCCAGCTTTCCCTCTCATTTCAGATAAATTTCTCTTCCCCTACCTTGCCATTAACTCAAAAGCTGCAGCTTTTCCAAGGTAAAGCATCACACAGATAGCAACAGTTGTGTATTTCATAACTATTTCACACGTGTGAAACTACGCTCCTATTTTTACTAGGTTCCTTTGCTTTTTGTTTCTTTTTGTGATTGATAAAAGTTTTTGAGTATTATATCCCTCATCCCAATTTTCCATTAATCCACGTGGTTTTCACTGGGCAGTTTGGCATAGCGCAGTGATAATTAGGAATATGTAAGTCACATTACACCAGTACTAAAAAAAAAAAAAATTAAACTACTCAAAGTTTAAATGAGTACAAAAAATGAATACAAGGCTGATACGAAATTTGACAACATGCCTTCAAAAACCATAAAGATACATATCTTCTAAACAGACAACACACTTATCTATGAGGTGTTATTTTTCCTCTCTACCTTCTCTTCCATTCTGGCAAACACTGGCTGGCTGGGTATCTGCCCTTCTCTGTAAGGCCATGGACCCTATGCCCATTTCAGGGATAAATACTGAATAACCTGTTAATCTTGAAAACTATTTCCTTCACTAGTGGCTAGCTTATAGATGGGCATGGGACCATGTTCCATCCAATGAGACGTGAGGAGAGGTTTCCTATGAGCCTCTGGGAACATTTGCTCACTTATTAAAAGAACATTTGCTCACACATACTGTCATATCCACATGTGATATGTGAGATCATGGTGGCTATTTTCTGACCATGAGGACGGTTTACCTTGGGGACAAAGCTGGCACACTGGAGTTGACAGAGCAGAAAATTCTGAGTCTGTGGTGACGGCTTTAAAGTGATGAATAAGGCAAGTCCAAAGCTTATCACAGGATGCCTTATTATAGGATGTAACACATTTCCATACTGTTTAAGTCACTTAACAGAAACTGTTACTTGCCACTGACAGTATCCTGCTTATTATCCTGTTTGTTTAGCAACAGCATTTTCCAGAGAAAGAATGGAAAATACAAGCAAAAGTTGATATAAAAGGGAATTCACTGAACCATTACTTGTAGTAATGAGCAACAGAGAAACTAAATGTCCAAGTTGCAGAGACTGGCTAAATTAGGTTGAGTTCATTTTACAGAATCCTTAAAAATCATTAGAGTTAGGAGGATAGGATGATATAAATAGTGATAGCAGAAATGTTAAAAATGTTCTTGTCCTTTTTTCCTCCATTTTACTCATTACTCTGAGTCTGCTGAACAGAAGTGAGAAAAACACTGAATTGTGTTAACTAGTCTCATTATAACCCCTGTCCACTAACTTCAAGTGATCCCTTGGTATTTCCTGGAGATCCTTTGATATTTCCTATTCCAGTTACTTTCCTAGATTCTCAAACCATTTTTTGCTTTACAGAGTCTCATCAAACCACCAACACCTCTGCTCTCTCCTCCCTCTTAGCTAATAATCCTGCTCCCTACTTCACTGAGAAAATGGAAGTGCCACCGCTCTAACCATGGCGTAAGTCAACTTACCAGCCCAATCTTTGCCTCGCCTCCCATTTGGAAGAGTGGCCTCGTCCCTATCTGAGGCCAGCACCACAGGTGTGCGAGACCCCTCTCACTTGCCAAAAGATATTTCACCAGTAAAGTTCACTCTAAGGGCTGAGTTTTCCATTTTCACTGGATCATTTTCATCAGCTCTAGTATTGCTCCTGTCTTTAAAAATATACAGGACTCTTCCTTTTGAAGATTGCCTCTGGCTACTGCCTTAAGTCTCTGTCCCCCTCTTCACTCATTTCATCCCATTCCTCTCCTGTTCTGCCAACAACCCCTCGCAATAAGGTCTCATTACCAACCTCCCCTTCTATAGAAACTGCTCCTGTTAAGTCACCAGTGATCTCTACATGACTGAATCCAATGGTCAATTCTCAGTCCTTCTCTTACATGAACTATAAACAGCTTTTCATCCAGAGCATCAATCTCTCTTTGAATTACTTTGTTCACTTGACTTCCTGGACCCTGACCTCTATTGGACCTCTTATGTCATTGGCTGATCTTTCTGTCTCATTTAATTATTCTGCCTCCAACTTCCAGCAGATAGAATAGAGAGCTTCTGGGACTCAGCTTCAGGAGAGTTGGATTTTGCAGCTCCTCTTGTTTCAGAGGCATGAATTACATCTATAGACTGACACCCCAGTTAACATTTCCACTCCGCACTTCTTCCCTAACTCCAGACTGGTATACCCAACTGCCTACCTGAGACCTTGCCCAAAATATCTAACATTACTCTGAAACTTCACATACCCTAAAATCTAAACCTAGTCTTTTCCCCAAAACATGTTTCTTCTACTATCTTTCCCATCTCAGTTAACAGCAACTTCATCCTTCCCTTTAGCCAGTCCAAAATACTTTGGAGTCATCTTTGATCTCCCCCTTTTTTAATGTCTCACATCCTAAATCTGTTTCCAAATTCGACTGACTTTACCTTCAAAATAAATCTGGAATTCTACCAGTTCTCATCACTCCATTCTACCTTTGTCTAAGACATCCTCTTCTACTTGTATTATTGCAATTGCCTCCCAATCAGTATTTGTACTTTAACTCTGCTTCACACTATTCTCAGCAAAGCAAAGTGGTCCTTTTAAAACAAAAGTCAAATCTTGTCTTCCATTCTTTTCCTCAAACACTTATTCCAACCATAGATCTTATAATTCCTAGAATGCAGCAGGCACGTTCCCTCATAAGACCCTATGCTGGAACAGTCTAGCCTCTAGAGAGACATCTGTCTTCCATCACATCTCTGCTCAGATGCCACCACTGAAGCCAGATTAAAATAAGTTCTTCCCACACAGACACCCGGTACGCCATATTCTCTTTATCTACTTTATTTCTTCTATAGTTTTATCACCATTCAGCATGCTATACATTTAACTGCTTATTGATTATGTGTCTCTCTCCTCTGGAATGTAAACTCCATCAGAATCAAAATTCTGTCTATTTTTCAACTGCTAGTGTTGCGCCTAGGATAATCCTGGACCCACAATGTGTATTTAAGTATTTACTGAATGAATGAAAAAATTATTCATTTAAACACAAAAAAGAAAAATTAAATATGGACGGCCCTGATTTTGTAAAACAGTGTATATTAAAAGGTGATATTATTGAACACTGTCAACAGTAACTTTGTTGAGCATTTTTATCCCTCATAAAAATCACAACATTCCTAGAAAATAGATACTATTATCTCCATTTTATATATAAGGAAATTGAGGCTTCGAAAATGTAATTAATTTACTCTGTATTAAATAGCTAAAAAATAGCAAAGTATTAACAACAGGAAGTGATACAGTTTTATCTGGTTTGAAGGTTCCAGGTTCTGTGGTTCACTGCTTCAAGTTGTATATATATATGTGTTCCATGTCCCACTACAAATTGCAAAAAAAAAAAAAAATGTTTTTGCATAAATGAAAGCACCATTCCTTAACAACAGGTAAATAGAAATAGCCATCAGACATGTATAAACCTAATTAACTTCTTGTTAGCAAAATGAAAGAATATTAAAACACTGAGAAATTCTTCTTTTCATATTATACTGGCAAAAAGAATTAAGCAATAATGCCCATAATATGCTAACAGACTGATCATTTATGTGTACAAAGATTTATGTGTAAGGGTTTTCATCACAACATTGATTATAACAGTGAAAAATATCCAGTAACAGAAGCTGGTTATATAAATTATCCACATCTTAATGATGGAGTATTATGAAGTCACTAAAATGATATAAAAGAGTATTTATGAGATATGAAAATGATGAGTGTATTATTATATGGAAAATGCAGGTTACAAAACAAGATGTACAGTGGAATTCCAATTGTGCATCAACAAGAACAAAAACACTTTGTATATGTCTCCATTTGACTATTAGAATTCTGGAATGAAGTAAGTTTTAAAAATTACCTCTGCACATACAGATTATGTGTAACAATGTTCAAGTCAACATTTATGTATTTTTACATAAAAACATAGTACCAAACCAGATCTCTACTGGTACTCTAACATATAGGTGGCTTAAGACACCAATTTATTATTTGTCATAATTCTCTGAGTTAGCAATCTAGATTTGTCATGCTGGATTTGCTCAGGATCACTCAGGTGGCCGCTGTTAGTCATCTAAAGGCTTGATTGGGCTGGAGCCTCCAAGATAACCTCACCCACATGTCTGGCAGTTAGCGTTGACTATTGGTGAGGGCACCCTGGTTCTCCTCATTTGATTTCTCACTCTCCAGAAGACTAGTCTGGGCTCCTTCACAGAATGGTGGCCTCAGGGTCCAAGGAGGCGAGAATGAACATTTCACATCAAGACCTTTGAAGACCCAGATTCCAAATTGGCATGTAATTACTTCTCCCACATCCTATCAGTCAATGCAATCTACCAGTTTAAGGGGGTGGAGAAACTAGATCCCGCCTCTTGCTGGGAAGATTGGCAACGTCATTTTACAAAATGGCATGGGAGGGTCTTCCCTGGTAGTCCAGTAAAGACTCCATGTTTCCACTGCAAGGGGCACAGGTTCGAGCCCTAGCCGGGGAACTAATATTCCACATGCCATGTGATATGGCCCAGAAAAAAAAAATTAAATTAAAAAGGGCATGGGCACAGGGAGCTATGATTCACTGAAAACCATTATTACAGCTCTTAAGAAATCTAGCAGATTAGCTATAACAAATGATTTAATTTTCCCCCAACTTAATAGGTGTCTTCAGAAGCCTCTCTTAAACCCAATTTAGGTTTATTTTTGGATTTAGTTGTCTGGGATTTTCTAGGAATGGTAAGGTGGGTCCCCCAGGACTTTGTTATGCACAAAAGGCACAGTGGGCTCATCACTGTAGCTTATTACAAGAGCAAAGATAGTTACAGAAATGATGTAATACCCAATGATCATGGGTTAGTGTCTGGGGAGGAGTTATTGTGACTATGATATGGTGCTTTATATTCAGGCTGCCCCAGAGACTCCAGCCTAATTCCTAGGATATAAGGGGCAGGGGAGCAAAAGAGCTGCTTTAATTATTTCAAAAGTGGATTCCCAGGATCTTGATAACACTATGGGTACTTGCAGCATTGCTGGGCTCCGTGTTCAGGTTATCAGTCATCCTTCGTTAGAAGGGATGGAAAAGCCTGCCCTTGTGAGCATCAGCAGTGCTGATCTAGACATCATGATTAGTCATTCAGGAATCAGGGCATTCAGTGTCAATGCCTTCCCAAAATACCCAACATCATCCTTTGGCAAGAGGAACCATGGTACCCGTAGAGGTCATCACCCACACAACTACAGCTCTGACCTCGGGCTGTGATATGAGATGTCACTCCCAGTGCCAAATCAGAGGAGAAAAACTCAAGTGCTATCCATGAAGTCTGATTAGCAGTTCACGCATAGCATCAGAATAATATGGGGTGGGGGCAGGAGAAGCTTTAAGAATATATATATATTCCTGGAGCCCACTATGGATTTTTATTTTAATGGGCTTGGTCTGAAGTTGAACCAATGCCTCTTTTAATGAAATTCTTTCCAGGCAATCCAAATGCTGAACCAGGTTTTAGAATGTCTGGACTAAACACGGATGTCCTGAGGGCTCAGGCTAGGTGGGGAACATTGAAGAGGGGTTTCTTTTTCCTGTCTTGGGTAGGCAGCCAGATTGCTTTAAGACTGCTCCTGTGACCTGCCTGAGAGACATGGAATGATTTTACTGACTCATCTTGCAGAAGTAATGCAACAATATGGGTTAAATATAATTCGGCAGGCTCCAGCTATCATTTACATCACTTTTCCATTGGAAAATGTGGTGTATTTTTCAAATATCTGCCTTATAAAATGACTTTGGCAATGTCACCTTTTGTAAATTGAAGATGTCCTGTAACTTGGTTGCCTTAGCAACAAATTGGATTGAACATTAACATTTGAATCCAGATGGTCATTCCAGGAAGACAGGAAATAGCCTCAGTCCACTTTGGAATACACCCATCAGTACTGTCCGTGTCAACATCTGACACAGTCCTAAGATACATCAATTGTCTTTAACCCAAGTCAGAGCCATGCACGTTTCCCAGGCTGGATTACATTTTTCTCTGTGTTAAAGAGACAGCAATGTGGAGTAAAAGTGACTACTGACTTTGAAGGCAAAACTTGGCTGGTGTCTGATTAAGAGCCACCATTTTTAGAATTAAATGGGGCTTTAATATGGCTTTTTTTTTCCCTCTAGGGAAGCTTGATTTTAGATGGGCACAGCTGATTAATACATTTTTACTGAGAACTCATCTCTCTGAGGCCCTGTGCTAGGTCTTAGGACTATAAGTACAGCTATTGTCATTTCTGCCTTCAAGGAGCTCAAGTCCAGAGATGACATGATGTCATTTAAATCACTGGTGTGTGTTCTATAAGAAGAGGCAATGCAAAGGCATTTGTAAAACTAGGGGAGCCCAGAAGAGTCTAGGTGAGGACACAACTAGCCTCTCTAAGAGGGTCGTGAAAGATGTTCTCTAGAAGTCACGACCTGCTGGATAAGGAAGACTGTACAGTAGAGGGACGATGAAGGAGCGTCTTTGCAAAGGCCAGAGCTGGCAGCTGAGGGTACACTCAGGGCACGACGCTTGAGGCCAGAAAGGGCAAGCCCTGCAAGTCACACTAAGAGCTTGCAGAATGGGAACCACGGGAGGCAGTTCCATGCACATCTTAGGAAGTTGTAAGTTAAGTGGAGGATGACTTCAGGTAAGGCAGCCAAACAGTGCAGGGCTATTATACAGTGGGGGCAAGGGATCATCTGGAGTTTAGATGACGAACCTCCACTGAGGGAGCAGGTACCTGGTGGCCAGCTGGATGTAGGGGTAGAGGAAGAGGCTGCCAGTCCACAGTGCTCCCAGGATTCTGGCNACACACACACACACACACACACACATATATATAATTACATGTATAATTCTGCTCTTCTTCTGGATTCTATTCTGTTGTATTGCCTGTTGGTCTATTCTGCACTATAACCGTATTTTTTAAATTGGTATAGTTGCTTTACAAAGTTTTACCAGTGTTGGGTGTACAACAAAGTGGATCAGCAATATGTATACATACATCTCTTCCCTACCGGACCTCCCTCCCACTCCTAGAATATTGTTGAATAAAGACAAACAGGTGATGGAGTGACGTGCAGGTGACAGGAACCCACGATGTGCAACTGTGTTCATGAATTCAATTGGCTTCTCTTTCTACGGTGGGCTGAATGGTGACCCCTAAAAGATACGTCCACTGGGAAGCTGAGACTTGGACCTTGTTTGGAAATTGGGTCTTTGTAGATGTTTCTAGGTTAAGGATTTCAGGAGTAGATTGACCTGCATCTGGGTGAGCCCTAAAACCAATGACAAGTGTCCTTACGAAAGAAGAGAGGGGTATATGATACAGGAAAGAGAAGACCATGTGAGGATGGACGCGGAGACTGGACTTATGTGAACACAAACTGGGGAAATGCAAGGACTGTGGGCAGCTGCTAGGAGCTGGGAGAGAGGCATGAAACAAATTCTCCCCAGAGTCTTTAGAAGGATCCAACCCTGTAATACCTTGACTTTGGACTTCAGGCTCCAGAACTGTGAGAGAACAGATGTCTGCTGTTTCTTAAGCCACCAGATTTGTGGTAATTTGTTACAAATGTTACATGAAACTAGCATGCTTTCCAACCTCATCAAATCCCAGTATTTCTCTTTGAAAATCCCCTCATTCACCATGTCCTTCAGCTCCTCCCTACTCTCACCCCAGAAACCACTGGTCTTCTATTTGCTGCCCATAAGTTAAATAGAAGAAATTGCCTGTAACCTGACTGTATGCACAATTCATGGCTGAGTCTCCCAGTATCTGCTTTGTCAGCTTTTGATTCACCAGTTAGAGAGATAATAGTGTTATCTGTATTAGAGCAATGGTGTCCAATAATAGGGAAATGGGTAAGTAAATTAGGGTCCATCAACTTGATGAAATATTACATCGGCCCTGAGTAAGATAATGATAAAGATTAGCAGTGTGGGGGAAAAAAAGGGTTTTGAGGTAACACTGAGTGATAGAAAGTATGTTATCAGATCATATCTACAGTTTAATAATAAGCATGAAAAAAAATTCTTCCTACAGGTAAGCCTGGACTTTAGCTTGATTTTTTAAGGCCCTGGAAAGGTGGGTATGTTTCTTTCTCCTTGCATTTAGAGTCTTAGGGATGTAATGGTGTTTGTGCTAGAGTAAAATAGAAAAAAAAAAAAAAGGTCACCAATGCCCACAGGTTTCTAAATACATCAGAAGATACAGTTTAAAAACAAAAGTGGGGGGTAGCAAAGCATCACCAAGCAGGGACTGGAGGTCCAGTGGTTAAGACCTCGCCTTCCAATGCAGGAGGTTCAGGTTTTATCTCTGGTAGGGGAGCTAAGATCCCACATGTCTTGTGGCCAAAAAGTTAAAACAAAAAACAAACAGTACTATAACAAAATCAATAGACTTTAAAAACAGTCCACATTTTTTTTAATCGTAAAAAAACAAACAAACAAAACCAAAACATCACCAAGCAAAAGGCACTGTTTCAAAGCTCTACCAAACTATCAAGGAGGACTGGCTGGACACTGTCTTTCAGTATCAGTTCAGTCGCTCAGTCACACCCAACTCTTTGGGACCCCAAGGACTGCAGCACACCAGCCTTCCTTGTCCATCACCAACTCTGGGAGCTCGCTCAACCTCATAGCCATTGAGTCGGTGATGCCATCCAACTATCTCATCCTCTGTTGTCCACTTCTCTCTCTGTCTTCAATCTTTCCCAGCATCGGGGTCTTTTCCAATGAGTCAGTTCTTCATATCAGGTGGCCAAAGTATTGCAGCTTCAGCATCAGCCCTTCCAATGAGTATTCAGGACTGATTTCCCTTAGAATGGACTGGTTTGATCTCTTTGCAGTCCAAGGGATTCTCAAGTCTTCTCCAACACCACAGTTCAAAAGCATCAGTTCTTCAGTGCTCAGCTTTCTTTATAGTCCAACTCCCACATCCATACACAACTACTGGAAAAAGCATAGCTAGATGGACCTTTTTCAGGTTGATCATAACTTTACTTCCAAGGAGCAAGCATCTTTTAATTTCACGGCTGCAGTCACCATCTGCAGTGATTTGGGAACTCAAAAATATAAAATCTGTCACTGTTTCCATTGCTTTCCCATCTATTTTGTCATGAAGTGATGAGCTCAGACATCATCTTAGTTTTCTGAATGTTGAGTTTTAAGCCAACTTTTTCACTCTCCTCTTTCATTGATCAAGAGACTCTTTAGATCCTCTTTAATTTCTGCCACAAGGGTGCTATCATCTGCATATCTGAGGTTGTTGATATTTCTCCCAGCAATCTTGATTCCAGCTTGTGCTTCATCCAGTCTGGCATTTCTCATGATGCACTCTGCATGTAAGTTAAATTAGCAGGGTGACAATATACAGCCTTGACGTACTCCTTTTTCTATTTGGAACCAGTCCGTTGTTCCATGTCCAGTTCTAACTGTTGCTTCTTGACCTGCATACAGATTTCTCAGGAGGCAGGTCAGGTGGTCTAGTATTCTCATCTCTTAAAGAATTTTCCACAGATTGTTGTGATCAATTCAGTCAAAGGCTTTAGCATAGTCAATGAAGCAGAAGTAAATGTTTTCCTGGAATTATCTTGCCTTTTCTATGATCCAAGGATACTGGCAATTTGATCTCTGGTTCCTTTGCCTTTTCTAAATCCAGCTTGAACATCTGGAAGTTCTTGGTTCATGTACTGTTGAAATCCTGCTTGGAGAATTTTGAGCATTACTTTGCTAGTGTGTGAGATGAGTGCAATTGTGAGGTAGTGTGAACATTCTTTGGCATTGCCTTTCTTTGGGATTGGAATGAAAACGGACCTTTTCCAGTCCTGTGGCCACTGCTGAGTTTTCCAAATTTGCTGGCATGTTGAGTGCAGCACTTTCACAGCATCATCTTTCAGGATTTGAAATAGCTCAACTGGGATTCCATTACCTCCACTAGCTTTGTTCGTAGTGATGCTTCCTAAGGCCCACTTGACTTCGCACTCTGAGATGTCTAGCTCTAGGTGAGTGATCACATCATTGTGGTTATCTGGGTCATGAAGATCTTTTTTGTATAGTTCTTCTGTGTATTCTTGCCACCTCTCTTAATATCTTCTGATTCTGTCAGGTCCATACCATTTCTGTCCTTTATTGTACCTATCTTTGCATGAAATATTCCCTTGGCATCTCTAATTTTCTTGAAGAAATCTCTAGTCTTTCCCATTCTATTGCTTCCCTCTATTTCTTTGCATTGATCACTGAGGAAGGCTTTCTTATCTCTCCTTGCTATTCTTTGGAACTCTGCATTCAGATGGGTATATCTTTCCTTTTCTCCTTTGCNTGCCCTCTCCACCCCGCCCCACCGCACCCAGGAGGCAGCGCTGCAGGACCCACTGGGGGGTCCTGGCCCCGGAGAGAGGGCTCTCGGGCACACAGCGCCGTGTTAGCCGCCTTTGGAGTAATTCAGGTGAACATGCTGTGTGAAACACGGGGCCTTTGAACATGCGACCTGTGGGGACCCTCAGAAGAAGCTGTAGGGACAAGACTGAAAAGGTTGTCACGGCTGCACTTAAGCATTTGACGTTCAGAACAGGAAGACTGGTGGGGCAGCCAGAAAAAGCGAGGCCTGGCTCCGAGGAGGAACACAGCTGGTTTTCATTTTGCTCCTGTTCATCAGCTTTTCCAAAGACAAAATGATTTCCTGGCTCCCCCGGCCGGGCTGGCCTGCACGCAGCCCAAAAGGAACGAGAAACTGAATCCCAGCAAATAGGGTGGCCCTCCCCAAGTGGCTGGTGACTGTCTCTGGGGCCTGGAACCGCCCTGACTCCATCTCATGGCCTGGATTCTTCACCTGTGAAGTTGGGTGGGTGGGGGGTGGGTGACAGGGGCCTCTGGGCAATATTGAAAGCTCCCTTCACTCAAGCTAAGTTCAGACTGCCTGAAGCAACTGGAGGCCCCAGTAGGGTCAACTCAGAGCTGCCTTTCATGAGCGCAATGACCCAACAGAGTGAAGGAACAGTTTGTCTCTAAATGAGGTACGAATCCAAACAGTCCGTGGCCTGGGGAACTCGCCCAGCGCTGTGTAGACGTTACATCTGTTCATTGCATCTTGTTGGAGAAATGGCTTCACAACAAAGAAACTTGGAAGAGAATGGAATATGGACACTCGGAGGCCAAAGGGTCCTCCCTCCAGGCCTCCCTTCCCACTGCCCTCCCTGGAGAGCTGGGCGGGGTGGGGTGGTGGGGAGGGGTGTGTGTGGACACAGGAGGTGGGAGCCAGGGTGGGTGGGTGTGGATGGGTGCCAAGGGAGCTGGGAGCCAAGTACATTTTCTCCGCCACTTTGGATCATTTTTGAAAGCTATTTGCATAGCTGCCTTTAAAGCCCTTAAGATGTTAACATGAATCTGCTGAGGGATACGCATATATGAATGCTCAAAACCCTAAGTCTCTGCGGCCTTCTTTGAGCCAGACAGACCTAGGTTCAAGTCCAGACTCTTAACAGAGACCAACTGGGCATCCTTGGGCCGGTTACTTAAACTTTCTGAACCCCAGAAGCCTCATGCATACAAGGGAAGTGATAATTGTACCTAACTCAGGGCTGGCTGCCGTGAGGGATAAATGAGATACACATGTAAAGTGCTTAACATAGACATGCTAAATAAATGTAGGTTACCAGGACAGTGTAGAATATTCTCCACAGAGGCATTCTGCATGACAGAACAGCTCTGTTCTTTTCTGCCCCCTGGCTGGCTGTGTGACGCTGGGTAACTTCCCCACTCTGAGCATCACCTTTGTCGTTTGTAAGCGGGATGCCGGAAAAGACAGTGTGACTGCCCACAGGAGGAGTCCTGGGCCCAGGGCACTGCCACCCCCCACCCCCACCACNGCTAGTGTGTGAGATGAGTGCAATTGTGAGGTAGTGTGAACATTCTTTGGCATTGCCTTTCTTTGGGATTGGAATGAAAACGGACCTTTTCCAGTCCTGTGGCCACTGCTGAGTTTTCCAAATTTGCTGGCATGTTGAGTGCAGCACTTTCACAGCATCATCTTTCAGGATTTGAAATAGCTCAACTGGGATTCCATTACCTCCACTAGCTTTGTTCGTAGTGATGCTTCCTAAGGCCCACTTGACTTCGCACTCTGAGATGTCTAGCTCTAGGTGAGTGATCACATCATTGTGGTTATCTGGGTCATGAAGATCTTTTTTGTATAGTTCTTCTGTGTATTCTTGCCACCTCTCTTAATATCTTCTGATTCTGTCAGGTCCATACCGTTTCTGTCCTTTATTGTACCTATCTTTGCATGAAATATTCCCTTGGCATCTCTAATTTTCTTGAAGAAATCTCTAGTCTTTCCCATTCTATTGCTTCCCTCTATTTCTTTGCATTGATCACTGAGGAAGGCTTTCTTATCTCTCCTTGCTATTCTTTGGAACTCTGCATTCAGATAGGTATATCTTTCCTTTTCTTCTTTGCCTTTAGCTTCTCTTCTTTTCTCAGCTATTTGTAAGATCTTCTCAGACAACCTTCCAGTATGGAGTCCTATAGTTTTGAATTAGACTCAAGTTCTGATTGACAAATTCACAGTGATAAAAAAATTCGTCTGCCAGTGCAGAAGACGTGGGGGACGTGGGTTCAATCCCTGGGTTGGAACTATCCCCTGGAGTAGGAAATGGCAACCCACTCAGTATTCTTGCCTGGAATGTTCCGTGGACAGAGAGGAGCCTAGTGGGCTACAATTCATGGTGTTGCAGAGTCAGACACAATTAAGCACACACATGTCTATCATACGCAAGCTTGGATTGGCAAATTCCTAGTAAATCTGACCAACCACTGGGTATGACACAACCACAGGTCACCCTATGTGCCAGGCTGTCCATGACCTGGCCCTCTTGGATATCAGCTCTGCCTCAAACTCCTGTGCTCTTCCTCTTGAGAATCCCTCCTGAATTCTCAGACATCCCCCTTTTTTTTTTCTTCCCTGCAAACACACATAAAAGGGCTATCCCTTTACCTCTTCTTCTGTTTTGGAACAAAAAAGCTACCTGGCCATTCTTCAAGGTTTAGCGTGAATACAAACCCACCCTTAAGTCTCTGGAGATTTCCCTGGTCAGGCTCATTTCTTGGGTGTGCTTCCAAAAGAAATCTTGGGTTCGTGCAGACAGAGTTCTAAAAATACACCCTGTTCCACAAGGTCACTTGCAGCTCAGAATCTTGTAGACTGGCCCGCTTCCCTGGTCTTGCCTCTCTAATATTCCAGGCCAGGTGCAGAAAACCTCAGGGTAGCTAGACTTTCAGGTCCATGGCCTGTGGTGATATCAAGGGCAGGGAGACCTCCAACAGCACCTTATGAATGAGCGATGGAGGCAAAACTCCAAGTGTAGTGGGCTGACGAATGAATGGGAGGGAAAGGAAGTGGAAACAGTTCATTGAGAATGTATTAGTTTCCTCCAGATGCGGTAACAAACTACCACCATCCGGGTGACTTTGCAAGAGGCATTTATTTTCTGATAGTTATGGACTCTAGAACCCTGAATCAAAATGGACAGGGCCAGGATCTTTCTGAAGGCTTTAGAGGAGGACCCTTCTAGTGCTTGCCAACCAGCCCTGACACTTGAGACGCTCAAGTCTAGCCTCTTCCTTTGCTGCCCTGTGGTCTTCTCCCTTTGTGTGTGTCTGTGTCCAAATTTCCCTGCTCTCCCCACAGCAGGTCCACTCACCCTGTGTCACCTCACCATAATGTAACTCCACCTGCACGGGTCCTATTTGTAAATAAAGTCATACTCACAGGTACTAAAGGTTAGGATGTTAACTTCTCTTTTTTGGGGAGGATGCAATTCAAACTATTACAGACAGTGAGGTTCCTGGACTTTTTAGAGATAAAGTAAGAAAATAACAGCTAGATAAAAATAACAATATAGTGCAAAATAATGGAGAAGCTAATATCTATTACATTTTAAAAGCTCATTTATATTTTGAGGCAAACATTAGTTCCTGCCTAACACAGTCAAAATGCATAAATAATATGGAGGTAAGGAAGCCTGATGTTTATTGATCCTCTACAATGTTCCAGGGGTCCTTATATACAAACTCATTTCGTCCTCACAGTGATATAGTCAGGCATTCATATCCCCCTTGTACAAATGAGGAAATTGAAATCTGGCTACTGAGTACTTCAACTGTGGACAGTACAGATTGAAATGTGCTATAAGTGGAAAACACACACCGTGTTTCAAACTTTGTGCATAAAAAGAGCGAAAAATATCTCAGTATTTTTATATTAACTACATGTTAAAATGAGACTATTTTGGATTTACTGGGTTAGGAAAACATTACTAAAATTAAAAATTCTTTTGTTTCTTTAATTTTCTTTTTTTAATGCAGCTACTAGGAACGATTGGATTTATACCCATAGGTCCCAATGTTACTCTATTGAGAGGTGTTCTAACAAGATAGAGCTGAGAAGAACAAGAGTCTGTGTTAGATCCAGAATTAGGACTCCCAGACTGATCATGTGTTTCCCCTTAGGTCTCTGCCTCCACAGTGAAGAGCACAAGTTAGAAAACAGTGTTTCACAAACAATGTATAAATGATTAACAAACACAGGGGGAGGAATTAATGTAGTCTGTGATCAATGTGTGGTTTGTGGCTGCTACAATGAAAGATAAGAGAACATGGTGATCAGCTTGCTCTCAGAATCAATGTCTAAATTAGATCAGAACAGAGGGATGCAGATGACCTGTATGGGGAAGCAGGGCTTCTAGATGATCAGGACATCTGATGCTCAGAAAAAGGGATCTGCCCGTCAGTAGCACCAGCCAAGTCAGGGAAGTCCCTGCGATGGCCCATACCCCAGCCTCATCCACGGGAGAGGCTGTCCTGGCTGGAAGACACTGCCATATGGTCCTTGGGTTGGTGGAGGTAGAGGCCACTGAAAACTCAAATCTGTCTCCTCTCGCCTTTGACAAAGGCTCTCAAGCCGTCATAAGGGCTGCCTCCTATTACAACTCAAACATCAGCTTCAGGAGGAGACTCAGCACATAGTAACTGCTCAATAAACACAGAATGAGTAAGCAATTGAATGAATGAATGACTCTCCATGGGGTGCTGCCTATAGCGAGAGACTGTGACAGTTGTGAGGTTGGTTTTTGCTGTGAAAATACACGTGTGGCTTTGTGCTTGCACGTACTGTGTGTGTTTCAGCATTACAACTGCTCAGGCAGGTCCACCCTGCCCAGTGTGTTACAACCACAGGTCCAGCCTTCCTTGCCAGGGCTGGAAGCAAGTCCAAGCCCGGCTGCACATGCATGTGATTTGCCTGAGCACAGGAGCAACTCAGACTTGAGTGGAGCAGGAAGGAACGCCCAGGTACCAGCCAGGGCAGGGACAGCAGAAAAGGGCCAGACTGGGGTGTGGAGCGCAGGTAAATATATATCTAGAGTTTCTCCTGTTTGGTGACAGTTCTGTTTTAGACCCTCTCCCCAAACAGAAGTTGGCTCATGAACCATGTAATGAGGAGAGACCCAGTCTGACTTGCCCACAGACTCCGGGTGATGTTGAGTCAGTTATTTTTGGAGACAGGGACCTGGCCTGTATATGGGAAGAATAATTACATGGTTCAGCATCCACTGTCCTTTCTAAGGCATCCTCCATTTGTCCTAACCTGCAGAGCTCACCTTGTTCCAGGCACCTCACTGACCTCAGCCTCCTTCCAACTGAGGCTTCGGGGCCAACAGCCCTTCTGACCAGAGCATGGGTTATGATACACCACTAATGAGGGACAACGTAAACCCAGAAAAACATTAAGTGGCTCTGCTCTTTGATATCATAATCATAGCTTGCAAATGTATCTAAAGGAAATAAAGTAAAAGGAAAAAGCAAATACACAAAGCTGTTTACGAAGCCTCATTTATACTGGAGAAATGCTGGAGACCGAGTGAATGTCACAGACGGTGCGGCTAAGTAAATCGTGGTCAGGCCACTTGATGGGACGTTATATAGCCATTAAAATGCTAATAACGTTATAACTATGATATACTTTTCAGTGGGGAAAAAATCATTAAAAACTATAGAGATGCAATAATTACAACTATATAAAAATTTCATACGCAGAGAGACAGCAACTAGGAGGAGGCATGGAAAAAGAAAAATGTGAGATTCTGAGTAACTGAAATTGTTTTCCTTCTCTGTTATATTCTCACATTTTATAAATATAAGTCACTAACTTCTGATTACAAATTTAAGGTTTGTGCTAAAATCCAAGTTAACAGCTCTGTGTGGATCTCAATTCATGTGGCATCTGCTGAACCAACCAAATGATAAGGAGATGTGAGAGGGACCAACCTCAAGATATTTCTTTGCCCCAGCAAATATTTTTGTTGCTGCTCTATCAGTGACTTTGGACACCCAGGCTGTCCCAAACCTCCACAAAAGAAACTTGGCTTTTCTCAGCTGGAATCCAATATCACAGGTGCACTTTTTTTCTGGGCCACAGTCTCAATTCACTGAGAGAGACTTAACAAAGACAGAAATGCAGCATTCAAGGGTATACCAAGGATGTTGCTACCTAAGACTCCTATACATCAGGATGTGTTTCACACCCGTGGGTTCCTGAGCCCCTGGCAGAAAACACCAGGGTTGATCATTAAGGACTCACAGCTCCATCTCACTCTCCAGTTGAGTGATATGGGTCTGATGGAGTTGGCAGGTTGGTAGAGGGGGAATTCTGTCTCTCAAAAGCCTCAAATAGCAATCATGACGACCTACTGAGGGCCTAATTTGGGGATGATGTTCTCATTTACGCGTGTGACTGCAGTTCTAGCATGATTAACTGGTGTCACTGGATTCAGTGTCTGTGGGGATGATGTGACAGCCATCAGACCACACCAAGCACAGTGCAATTACAGGAAATTGCGCTGCTCCTGGGCATGGTGAAATAGACTTTGCCATTGCTGCCATGGGCATTTTTTTTTTTTTTTTCAGGTGAGGACACAAATAGAAAGCAGTCTGTAGCAACATCTTTCCTCCCAAGACAGGAATGCAGGAGGGAATTGAGGATGGCATCAAGACATTACACAGGGAGGTGGTTCTAGTAAGAATCCTAAATTACAGAGGGGTGAAGGTATGTGATATGTGCATGAAAGAGCTAGGCAGACAGACAAGGACTAGAAAAGCACAAAGCAAAAGAAAATAGCAGGCAGTCTTCCTTCCCATGTTTCTTTGACTTTAAGTAACCCCTCCAGCTGAAATTTAATAGGTTGGTTTTGGTGGGGGAGGGGAGGGAAAGAAAGATCAAGTCAGGCGATTCATCAAACATCCCTTGGGCATCCATTATGTGTTAGGTACTGTTGTGGATGTTGGGGGAACATGGGTGAATAAGACAAAGCCCTTGTCATGAGGTCTAGTGACACCCGCCCATCACTATAATGCGATGACAAATATCCTCCGCTATAATGTAATTACAAATATCCTCGAGAGTACTGTATGGGGAGTGTCTAAACCAGCTGGAGGAGGTGAGAGGCAGTCTCCTTGAAGAATTAGTGCCTGAGATGCCTTGGGGGGCAGGCATCACCCCAGCAAACAGGAAGAAGGTAAAGCAGAGGGACCTTGAAAGCAGGGTATCCAAGTGCACAAAGGAACAGAGGCAAACAGCAGCTTCTGCAAGGAGCCACCAACATACAGTCTGGAGCTGCTGGAATATCGAGTCAGAAGCAAGAGATGTCCAGAAAGGAGACAAAAGAGGTCACGGGGCACAGGGAACATCCTGGGGGTTACAGTCAGGAGCTCTTGCTATACTCTGCTGGTGGAAGGAGCCAGCATTTGCTGGCCTGTGTGGTTGACAGGTGACTCTGAAAGCTAACATGGAGGCTGGAGCTTGGAGAAATATGACCAAGCACAGGAAGATCTAGCAGGTGATGGAGGTACGAATCTTGGAGAAGTTGAGGCCCCAACCAAGGCCAAGGTAGGTTAGAGGGGGAAGTTCAGACAGACTGTAGGGGCTCTCAAATCCGGCTACACAATGGACGCTTATGGGCTCCAATTATATGTGTGGCCTGGCTCTGTGCCTGAATTTTCTGATTCAGTAGCTTTAAGCAGGACCTTGACCTCCCTGTCTCTGCAAAACTCCAGGGTTTGAAAACTCAGCCAGGTCTGAAAGTAGCTGATTTGTATTGTCAGGTCTGCTCTCCCTTTGCCCCTTCCTTTCTTTTTTTTTTTTTTTAAGTCTTTGTTGAATTTGTTACAATATTGCTTCTGTTTTATGCTTTGGTTTTTTGGCTGTGAGGCATGTAGGACTTTAGCTTCCTGAGCAGGGATCCAACCCACACCCTTGCACTGGAAGGCAAAGTCTTAACCACTGGATCTCCAGGAAGTCCCTCTTCCTTCCTTTCTATTAAGCACTTCTACAGAGCTAGGATTCATTAATGCTAAAAAGTACCATGGAAGTAGAATAAAGAAAAAGGAAAAGGCCATTCGTTCATCCTTTTGTTGCTCAGTTGTGTCTGACTCTTTGCGAACCCATGGACTGTAGCCCATCAGGCTACTCTGTACATGGGATTTCCCAGGCAAGAATACTGGAGTGGGGTTGCCATTTCCTTATCTAGGGGATCTTCCTGACCCAGGGGTCTAACCCGTGTCTCCTGCACTGGTAGGAGGATTCTTTACCACTGTGCCACCAGGAAAGCCTCATTCGTCCTTTCAGTGTTTCTCAAATGGAAGAATTTTCATGCTCTTAAGCACAGATGTGTGGATACCCCATGCTGCAGGATTCCAGCTGGAGAAGCATTGCCCTGAGCATCATAAAATATCAGGGGCTGGATGCGTTCCACTGATTGAAACTTCAGATTGAACATGGTCACCAGGCTCTCCTGTCAGCATTTTGATTATAGAAATTATCATCCTGTGGCCCAGGACAGGTGTCCTTTTATTTAAAGATAGTAATTGATTTGAAAATATAAAACTTCATACACCACCATGGTTGTTTATAGAGAGCCCCGCCTATTTTGTCATTGCTGGATGTTTGAAAAGGTTTTTTTTCTGCCCCCAAAGTTGATTTGATATGGGAAACTTTTTTCTAGTATTGAGAAATATTATCCCAATTTGCAGTCTGCAGTTTTCCTTTGAGACTGACATACCAGACAGTGCATATTTGTGTCAGATATTCATCTCAGAACCATTCCGTCCCCACAAATAGACATTGGGTCATGCATGCTATTCAGCTGCCTAAGAGGGGAAAGGTGGGGTTTTGAATATCTCTTGTTCAGCTGCAGAAATGTTCAAGTTGAATGGGATTTGCAAATAGAAACCATGATGATGAAGCCACCTCTACTGAGGGTCATGAAGCCTCCCCCTCCCACTCTAAATACACCTGCTTTCCCTGCCCACTGCCCTGTGCCTGCCCTTGTCCATCAATAGTGGCTGTACATCAGGAGACGCAGGTTTGATCCCCAGGTTGAGAAGATCCCCTGGAGGAAGAAAAAACAACCTACTCCAGTATTCTTGCCTGGGAAATCCTATGGACAGAGGAGCCAGGTGGGCTACAGTCCATGGGGTCTCAAAGAATTAGACACGACTGAGTGACTGAGCATGGAATTTATGCTCAATGTGTTGACAGCTCTAGTTGGGAAGACACAATGTGGAGAGTTTCTAGACCAAGGCTGGTTCGAGGCTTCAGTCCCCTCTTTGTTCCAAGGTTGCCTCTCTAACCCCATCTTCAAGCTCATGGCCACCCAGTCAAGTGAGTTGGGCATGACTGGGAAACTCAGATCCATTGCACAATTGTTTATTGACTGCCTTTGGAGAAAGCACAGTGACTACCTAGGTAAGTGGACAGACTTTGTCATCAAAGCTGGTAAGAAATACTAATGACAACTTATCATCTAATTACCACTTAGGTGATCTTAGGCAAATGATACTGTTTCTTTAAGCCTTCGTGTCAACAGGGATAATGACCCTCCCTTTGAGAAACCTATATGCAGGTCAGGAAGCAACAGTTAGAAATGGACATGGAACAACAGACTGGTTCCAAATGGGAAAAGGAGTACGACAAGACTGTATATTGTCACCCTGCTTATTTAACTTATATGCAGAGTACATCATGAGAAATGCTGGGCTGGAAGAAGTACAAGCTGGAACCAAGATTGCCGGGAGAAATATCAATAACCTCAGATATGCAGATGACACCACCCTTATGGCAGAAAGTGAAGAGGAACTAAAAAGCCTCTTAATGAAAGTGAAAGAGCACAGTGAAAAANAGGGAGGCCTGACATGCTGCAATTCATGGGATCGCAAAGAGTTGGACACAACTGAATGACTGAACTGAACTGAACTTGAAGGGTTATAAGGCTTACGATAAAGTCCATGATGAGAGGCACCCTCAGTGATCCATGGTAACAATAACAGGGCTCTTGATGGGTCCCAGTGGGGGGAAAAAAAAAAGACATGTAATCCCAGCAGAGCTTAATAAATGAACTATTTACACTGTAGGAGATGATGGGAACAAGAGCCCAGGCAGTGAGGGGGCATTTAGTAAGGGAGAGAGCAGTGGAGGAAGGAGTAGGTTCAAGAACCTGGAAGGTCACCCTGAGAGGAACTGTGACGCTCCCTGAGGTTGCTGGAGCAGTTATCACACCCTTTCCCCTCTCTTCCTGTCCCCTCCAGGGCACTCCTTTGGCTGAACAGAAGGTAAGAAGTCAAACCAGGTCAGTGATTCCTGAAAGTCTGTCTCCTGAGTCAGAGAGCAGGTAAAGAAGAATGGATGGACCTCGAGGAAGGAAGGGGAGGTTCCTCCAGCGCTGGCTACTGCCATTCATGGAAGACCTGCCATAGGCCAGCTCCTGAGAACTCAACAGAGAACGAAATATTGGGCTGGCCAAAGAGTTTGTCTGGGATTTTTCATAAGATGTTGGCCAACCCAGTAGATTCTCAAATTCTTAAGACTTCTGAGCTTTGTCGTAGAAGTATACAGAAACAAACGATAACATCATTGGGCAATAGATGCTATTACAGCATAACAAGAAAGAACCTCAAGACCAGGTGTTTCCAAAAACCAGCGTCCCTGAAAGAACCCTGAGCCCTCAGGGTGCTAAAGGAAGGACTGCCTTTAAAAGCAAAGAAGGAGGCATTGAGAAAGCATATCCTAGACAGAGGAAGACAAGAATAGCAGGAGTGTGATGTGGCTGTCAGGTAAAGCCTATGGATTTGGGAAGGAGGGGATAAGAACAGGGAAGGATGCTGGGGAGGCCAGCAAGAGCTGGGTCATTCATACAGGGACCTGTCAGTCAAGTTAAAGAAGAGTTCAGACTCTTCCCTCTTGAGAGCCACTGAGATCTACAGCGGGATTTCTTAAACCGTGGAATGACAAGTAAGATATGTGTTTCAGCAAAAATGGTTCTCATCTCAAGGAAAAAGGTATTGGTTTTAATGACCCTGACCCCTAAAAAGTGGCATCTAGGTCCACAGATGTAACTGGGCAGGGGAAGAACCTCACTGCAGCTTAGGGAAATCCTGAGATAGTGCAGGCATTCGGCAGGGAGATTGTGGTTCTAAAACTGAGGCTCCTAGCAAATGTTCCTAGAATGACAGCAAATCTCAGGCAGAAGATAACTTAGAGCTGTGCTTGACATGCTGTAATGGGCATCAGATCACCTGGGGATCTTATAACGATGCATACTCTGACTCAGCAGATCTGGGATGGAGCCCAAGATGGCACCGCTTTTATTATTAATTATTTTTTATTGGAATATAGTGGCATTACAATGTTATCTTCTACTGCACAGCGAAACGTTATCAGTCATGGATGTACTCTAACCACTCCTTGTTGGACTTCCCTCTATTCGGGACACCACAGAGCATTAAGCAGAGTTCCCTGTGCTATACAGCATGTTCCATCAGCTGTCTATTTTATACACAGTGTCAATAGTGTATATGTGTCAATCCCAATCTCCCAGTTCCTCCCCCTCCACTCTTGCCCCCCTTGGTATCCATATGTTTGTTCTTTACCCCTGTGTCTCTATTTCTGCTTTGCAAATAAGGTCATCTCTACCATTTTTCTAGCTTTCACACATATGTGTTAATATATATTTTTCTCTTTCTGATTTCACTCTGTTTGGCACTCTAGGTCCATCCAGGTCTCTACAAATGACCCACTTCTGTTCCTTTTTATGGCTGAGAAACCAAGATGGCACATTTCTAAAGAGCTCCCAGATAATGCTGATGACAGGACACACTTTGAGTGGTTTGGCCTTAGAAACCAGCTGCCTCAATCTTCTCCCTTACAGTGAGCTAAGAGAGGCCGTGAGAGGGCTTGATGGGCAGTGTGCCAGAGCAGGCAGAGGTGCGGCCTATAGGAACTAGCTTGGAGTCCCCCAGTTCAGAGCTCTTGTGTGGTCCCCAAGACCTTCTTGGGAGATTGTTGGAAGCCAGGCCCTGTACTTGCTCCTTGAAGGCAGAAAGTGTGAACATAAGTCAATGAGGTGGAAGTGTTTCCAGCACGCCCTTGGAGAGGACAAACGGTTCTGCCAACATGTGTGATGAGCTCTTCACACAGCAGCCTGCTCTGGAGGGACTGGGGTAAGCAAGTAAGTAAGTGAAATTGCTCAGTCGTGTCCGACTCTTTGCGATGCTATGGACTGCATCCATGGAATTCTCCAGGCCAGAATCCTGGAGTGGGTAGCCTTTCCCTTCTCCAGGGGAATCTTCCCAACCCAGGGATCAAACCCAGGTCTCCCACATTGCAGAAGGGATTGGGGAACGTTACTCAAATCACTGCTGGGCTGCCAAAGGCCTGCTTCCCAGACACAGCGACCGGCTCAACACAGGACTCAAAGCACACACCTACACTGGTGTGATCCATTTGGAGAACAACTTGCCAACAGGCTTCAAGAGTTACAGAAGTGTTTGCTCTATTCAACCCTGTTAATTTCACGTGGGTGAATGTCTAAAAAAGAAATACACGGAAAAAAAGGATTTCCCTGGTTGTCCAGTGGCTNGTGATCCATTTAGAGAACAACTTGCCAACAGGCTTCAAGAGTTACAGAAGTGTTTGCTCTATTCAACCCTGTTAATTTCACGTGGGTGAATGTCTAAAAAAGAAATACACGGAAAAAAAGGATTTCCCTGGTTGTCCAGTGGCTAAAACTCCATGCTCCCAATGCAGGGGGGCTGGGTTCAATCCCCATCAGGGAACTAGATTCTACAGGGCACAACTAAGAGTTCTCATGATGTACCGAAGACCCAGAGCAGTCAATAAAAATGAGAAATACACCAAATAGGGAAGGAAAACCAGCCATGACACTGAAGGGTTATTGGCAACATACATCTAATTCTTATGAAACTCCCAAATTATATGTTTGGTATTACTTCTATGTGCATTTTTAAAAAGTTATGCATAAATGGTAACTCAATTTCAGAGTGGTTAATGTGTCCCTCAAATCTTCTATCCAGATAACATTAGAACCAGGATTCTAGATCCATGTCATTGTTCTGAAGTCCATGTTTTTTCCACCATGATACATCCAGCACTATATGCATGAGGTTCATTACAGTGTTACCAGAAATATGGAAAAACAATAGAGGAATGCACAAGTAAATTAGGGCATATACACTCAATGGACAATTAGGCAAACTTTAAAAAAGATAAGCAGTTTCCATGGTGCTATAAAAAGCATCATGATCATGATAAAATGCTTAATAAAAAATTACGGTAAAAATTTTATGTAACTATAGTTTGGTAAAAGATGTAGGCACATTAACAAAGGATAAAATACAAGGCAAAATAATTGTTGTGCTATGGGAAGAGATTATTGGTGATTTTTCTCTCTGATACCCAAACTTTCTGTAATTCTGTCATAAAAACTGGCTGGGGAAGGCTAGGATTACAGAATGCGTGTACCGGTGGGGCAGGCACAGACTTGCTGTGTGAATCTGTGCATATACGCACGTATATTTATGTATATACATAAGGTCTTTAAGGCAAGTTCCAATATGGTCTTGAAACCTCCACACATGTTCCTGTCTCCTGTGGCTCTGTGTTTTAGACATAATCCTGAAAACTCTCTACAAATGTTCTTCCAGTACAGACTTTCTCACCTCTGGCACCTTCCTCGGGAAGGACTCTAGAGCAGTGGTCCCCAATTCCAAGAAGCAGCGTAGATATTAAAAAGAATTACCCTCCAGAATTGCAGATAGCACATTTACACAGAAGGTAGGGCAAAGACAAAGATGGCAGCTGAGCATCACAGATGACGCCATGACCACCTAGAGCGCCAAGTCAAGAGGGATTCTGGGACTTTTCCTGGTGGTTCAGTGGTTACGAATTCACCTGCCAATGCAGGGGACACCAATCCCTGGTCCAGAAAGATCCCACATGCCTCAGGGTAACAAAGCCCATGCTCTACAACAAGAGAAGCCACTGCGATGATAAGCCCGTGCACTGCAACTAGACAGCAGCCCCTGCTCTCCACAATTAGAGAAAATCTGTGAACAGCAACGAAGATCCTGCACAGCCAAAAATAAAATACTTTTTTTTTTTTAAGAAAAGGGGGAAGCCATGTCAGAGTTCAAAGGAAGAATGTGTCCTGAACAATTATGCATGTCTATCATGGGAAAGGGAAGAGAGGGGAATTCACAGGCCATATACCACGTCCAAATGTCAAGAAACAAGCAAATGGAGACACGTTTTTAAAACATGGAGGAAAATTTGGCCACCACTTCTAACTTTGGGTTTACAGATTTCTATCTGAATTTGTACACATGGTTTTACTCTCCTCCCTTAGATCCATTCCTATTGAACAGAGGGAGCTATTATTATTTCCAGTTCTATGATCAATGGAAGGCATGCAACTGGCTCTGATTGCTACTAACAAACCTACTGAGAAGGAAAAGGAAAGCATAGTTCAAACTTTGCTAACCAGGTATTTAAAAAGATCCAGGTCCCTCTTACTCTACTCTAAAAGTTGTGTCTTACCTTCTTGGAAGATCAATCACATATCCTAAAATACAGTGATTAGAAAGTAAAGTGTGGGTTATGTGCTCAGGGGATCAGAGAGCCATTAGATGGGATAGTTAAGTAGCTTACATTGAAACTGGAAAACGTCTGACATAGTGAAAACCCAAATTTTGCAATGTGGTCATAATTATCTAAAAGATGTCAAGGCACAAAAACTAGAAGAAGGAAAAAAAACTCTTGTGAAAATGGTTGGTCTGCTAGGCAGTGGAAATGGGGGCTACCTTTCCACTCCCCATATTTCTAACACCATGTAATGTTGCTATAATGTCATAATAGCAATGCTATAATTCTTTGTTCAACAAAGAATAAGTTCCTTCTAAATATAATTCACTATTTGACTTGCAATGATACACAGATGCTAAAACAATGCAAAAAATAAAACAGATGCCAAGAAAGCAAAGCAGTGGGGATTTTTATGACATATATTTTGAAGGGCTCTGAAAAAGACCTGATGTGCAAGCAAGCTTGCATGGAGTCCATAATGATACAGGCCAAGGTCTTGTACTTGGGTGTAAAATTTAAGGAACTACTCTTCTCTTGGTGAAGATGAAGAAAATGTAGCCAAAGGGACTTCTCTGGTGGTCCAGTGGTTGACAATTGGCAGGGACATGGGTTTGATCCTTGGTCCAGGAGGATTCCACATGGCATGGGGCAAATAAATCCATGCGCCACAGTGACAGTCCACAGGCCCTAGAGCCCGTGCTCTGCAGCAAAGGAAGCCACCGCAAGAGAAGCTCATGCATCGCAACTAGAGCACACCCCCCACTCATGGCAACTAAAGAAACCCACATGGAGCAATTTAGACCCAGCGCAGTCAAAAAAAGTAATTTTGTGTAACAGATAGAGAGTATTACTCAGCCATTAAAAAATAATAAAATATTGTCATTTGCAACAACAACAACAAAATAAATAAAAAATAAAGTAGCCAAAGAGAAGGACTGGAGTGAGGGGAAGAAATCCACCTGCCATCTTCTAAAGCCAACGAAAGGATCGTCTCTGAATCATACATTTGAATTCCAGCCTCCAGAGACTTCAGGATGAAGGATCCAAATACTCTGATGGTAGATGAAGACCCGCTTCCTCCTTCATTTTTTAAGTCCCAAACAAAGAGCTGTTCTGACCAAAACAGAAAGGAAGTCAGTTAAAAGCAGCAGATCCATACTGCACTGCCCTGTCCAGGTGGAATTCTAACAGGAGTAACAAGGTAGAACATCTGAGATGAAAAGAGAACAACTTCTGATGTTGAAAGAGACACTCAGCAGCTTAAACACCGCCTCTGGGCATGGTTTATTGAAAGGACCATGTAGCCACAGAGAGGCTTCCGTCACTAGCCACGTGGCTGTGTGTACAGGCCGCTTCTCACTAAGTCCTTCGGGTGTGCAGAGCATCAAAACAATGTTTGCTTCCCACAGAAGGGACATCAGAGAGAGTCCTGACTGTGCACATGCAGAACTAACTTCTCATTTCTCTCCCTCCACTTTCCTAGGACAACTAGATATGCACAGATTAAATTCAACCTGCAGGTTTTATCTTTTTTAATCCAAAATTGTCCTTTGGCAAAAGCTCTGGAGAGGAATTATGGCAGAAGTTCATGAGAAACAGCTGGGAGCCCATGAAGAGATTCCTATGACATGGATAGGAAGTGACCTGGAGTCTCTCCAGGCAAGGAAAAAACAGACATAGCCCTGTGCTTCTGAAATCTACTAGAGTTAACTCTCCAAAAAAAAAAAAAAAAAGAGCAATTCCAAGGATGCAATTGAGATTATGGGTACAGCCCAAGGGTAAATGCTTTACATGTACATGAGAAAAAAACACAGAAATACAGATGTCCATACACGTGTCAGTGTCGCTACACCAACTCACAAACCTACATGCTAACACACACACACATACAAAGACAAATACACTGATCTATTTGGGCTCACTGCAGGAATATTTTCCCTGCAGTAACTTCTAATTTGTTTTGTTTTGTTTTTTTACAGCTAAGATGAATTATTAATGTTTATTGTGAAAACCTTTTTATTGCCAGGAAAACATGATTTGTTCTTCTTCAGGTAACAACGGCTACGCATCTGTTGATTCCTACTGTCACATTATCTGGTTCCATCACAAATACTCGTGTTGTAACAAAAAAGAAAGAAACACCCCAAGGCAAATATATAGGCATTCCTGGTATGCTATGAGTGGATGAATGGCAGCTCTAACAGTCCCACTTACATAAATGCAACTTATTCACATCAGAACGCAACTTCCTTCTAGACACAGAACGTCAGAAATCATTCTTTTCAACCCAGAGGTGTTTCTATTGAAACACCTGTCAACCGACCTGTCAGCCCAGCAGACCTATGTATGGCTTCTATCCAGGGATGCCTGCATTTTTCAAGTCTCTGGAAGAGAAACATCCTATGGAGGTTGAATGATGGGCTGAGGGTTAGGAAAAATGGTTCCTTGATATCCCAGGGCTCTGTTTTTTAAGACTTTGGAAAAGCCTCTGGGCAAATCTATGAAGCTTTTTGTGTGTATATAAATCTTTTTTAAATCTCACAAATAAACAACAGAACTAACTTCTACCGTAAAAGGAGAGGGGAAAATATTTGTAAGGTAAAGTCTGACGCCAGAACGGCAAGATGCCATTTGTGAAATGCAAAAGGATACTGACAGACCAATACGGCCTTGTGTGTCTTCAATTATTCCACAAACTTTGTTTAGCAATCTTGAGGGGAAAAGGCTAATGTGTCATGAATTTGAGCCTTAAAATAACTAGTGCCTAGCACCTGCATGGGCATGAGAGTTGCTTATAGTATAACATCAGACAGTGTTGAATTCCAGAAGAGTGAATACTAAAGGCAGGGTAAAGCTAGAGTCACGGCTGTGACTTTATTTAGCAAGTATTTGTCTGGGGTAATATATCAGAGCGCATTGATTGAATTCATGCTATGCAGTACTTCTTCCCAAACTTGGATGGACAGTAAAACGTCCCAAAGCACTTCTTAAAAAGCCCATTTGGATAGAACCTCACCTCCAGAGATTCTGATTTATTTGGAATGTAATGATGCCTAAACCCAACCATTTATGTGTCTACCTACATATGTATTTATTGATATGTTTGGGGGTTGTCAAGGTATGATTCTGAATGTTCAGCCAGGCATGAGAACCACTAAACTTGTTAAACAAAGATTTCACCACTACCCCTTATGAAGATAAAGTACAAATCCACAAATTCATATAAGTAATATTTATTGAGCACATGTTATGTGCAAACATTCTTTTAAGATCCTACTGCTGCTGCTAAGTCACTTCAGTTGTGTTCAACTCTGTGCAACCCCTTAGAGGACAGCCTACCAGGCTCCCTGGTCCCTGGGATTCTCCAGGCAAGAACACTGGAGTGGGTTGCCATTTCCTTTTTCAATGGATGAGAGTGAAAAGTGAAAGTGAAGTCGCTCAGTCATGTCCAACTCTTAGCAACCCCATGGACTACAGCCCACCAGGCTCCTCTGTCCATGGGATTTTCCAGGCAAGAGTACTGGAGGACACACTAAAAAGCAAAAATAAATATGGCCAGTATCAGTTCAGGACCAAAGGCCATCAGGCCGAGGAACTAGGGAAGAGCTAGTGTCACAATTCATTTCGGAAGGGCGATTGTGGGCAAATACCATCTAGCTTAGGGGAGCTCAGTCTTTTGTTCTATTCTGAGCCTCAGCTGATTAGATGAGGCCCACCCACATAATGGAGGACAATCTGGTTCACTCAAAGTCCACTTATCCAAAAACACCCTCACAAAAACATCTAGAATAATGTTTGACCTATCTGGGCCTCATGGCCCAGCCAAGATGACACATACAATAACCATCACATGGCCCATAGCCTTATGAGGCTGAAGTCCAGTAGGGGATTAGATGATACTAAAGCATACCAACAAAATGAGTGCAGATTGTGAAAATAATATGACAGAAATAAGAAAACTGCTTGATAAAGTGGAGAGTCCAGGGTAAAAGCCTCTTGGAGGTAAAGAATAGGTAGGAACCTAAGAAATATGAAGTAAAAAAGTATTCTAGGCAGAAGAGATGACATTAACAAAATGCACTGCAAAGAACTCAATCAGCTTGAGAGAGTGTTAGAAAGCTGGAGGGGTTGGTGCACGGAAAACAGCGGGAGAGGCACGGAATGAGGTTAGAAGGGCCAGACTATTCAAGGCTCGAAAATTAAGCAGAGGCAAAAGCAGAGAAGAAACATGACTGCATTTACCTTCCAAGATGTTCTGTTTGGGTACAGTGTGGGGAAGTGAAATAGGGAAGTGCGGACGCAGCATGCGCAGAGAAGTTCTGAAGTGGTTTAGGCATCAGATGAGTGTTCAGAACATGGTGGTGTTGAAGATGGGGCCATGTGACCTGACCTTTGTCTATACTAGCAGGAGAAGAGATAGAACTTTCTAGAGCGTTTGATGTGTTGCAAGTGGGGAAGAATGGTGATTCCTACATTTATGGCTTAAAGAATTCAAAAGAAACAAAAGCTTTTTTCCTGGTTACCAGCTTGACTCAATTTATACCCACTAGCTGCCTGCATTATGCAAACTATGCATCCTAATTAACAGAAATCCAGCTTGAATTATGCAAATTCTTGCTTTGGGCTGGGTTTTTCATTTCCTGCCTCTAGGGCCTCCTGCCCATCAAGGACCACATCCCATTCTCCCTACTGACCTTCTGTGGACCAGAGCCATCTGCACGTCCCGGGTGAATGAGCCCTGAGGGGCCACTGTGGCCAAGCCAAAGGGGAGGAAAAGGTGAGTTTGAGCACCTACATGAAGCCAGCACCTCCCAACACTTCTGAGAGCTTGCTCTGAGCTCATCCATACAGCAGCCCCTGTCTCCATCAACACGTGTCTGCCCCAGTCCCGTTCAGAACTACTTTCTAGCTAAGAACACGTGCTCAGCTTTCGTGCAATGCTCTCTCATGGAATGCTGATTCCTGGGGCCTGTGCTTTCTGTTCAGAGCAAATGCAACCATTTGTATGCCAGAAAAATATGGATGACCCTCTGACCTAGCCTACCTTGCAAAGGGGCTTCAGCACAGGAAGGCCACATTGTTTTACGGAGGCCAAGTCTGTGTTTTATTTAACTCTGAACACCAGGCGCCTAGAATAGCTTGCAAGATAAATGTCAATCAACGCTAGCATAATCAAGACACCCATTCCTGCCTCATTAGGGTCCTCTCATTCCGTTTAAGCTTCTCAGATTTATACACTGTAATTAGAAACTTGGTGATTTTGACTGCTAAACATAAAGGCTTACTGGGAAGCTTCACATGTCTGCATTTTAAATATTTTCACACATCGTTAACCCAGTTGCCAGTGTAACATCTTCTGGCCCAATTCCCTCACACTGTGTGATATTTATTTTTGGACAGAGACGAGAAAAACTAATTGAATTGAAACACGTATTGATTACTGTTTTTCGTGAACTCTGAACAGCTTGCCTCTAAATGATTTTACTGAGGAGCTTTTAGGCAACTGTTTGGCTGGACTGTTTCCCCTGTGACCACATTTGGGCTGTGTGAGCCTATCTGCAGTTGCCTGGTCTGCTTTCAGGGAGTCCTGTCGTGCACAGGAGCAGTTGAGAGTGGAAAGGGCTGTGCCAGCCCTCTTCACATACAGACCCTGATCGAGATGCCCTGTGTATGTGTTAGTCCATCAGTTGTGTCCGACTCTTTGCAATCCCATGAACTGTAGCCCACCAGGCTCCTCTGTCCATGGGATTTTCCAGGCAAGAATACTGGAGTGGGTTGCCATGTACTTCTCCAGGGGATCTTCCCGACACAGGGATGAAACCTGTGTCTCCCACACTACAGACACATTCTTTACTGTCTGAGGCACAAGGGAAGACCCAAGCAGGGTTCCAGAAAAGTCTATGCAAAGAGCATGGCTTTCACATTGCTGGTGAAAGTCTCAGCTCTGTGGATCCCTTGTAAGCAGGCACATCCCTCAGTTCATTTAGTGGTCCCATTACTCATCCAAGGACTGTGGGTCTGTGTCAAGCAGAGCACTCCAGATCCAGATTAGGACATGTTAGGAAGTGTCTTAGACCAGAGCTTCTCCCGCTGTCATGTGTGTGTGTGAATCATCTGGTTAACACACAGGCTCTGATTCAGTGGGTCTGAGTTGAGGCCTGAGATACTGCATGTCTGACCTGCTCCTAGGTGACACTGATCTGCTGGTGTGTAGACATGAGGCCTTTGATTTGACCTTTCTCCAGGCGCTCTCTGTCGCCTTGCTGAATTCTGAGGCCAGGGACCATGCATTCTGATACAAGCTGCTTGCAGTAGAGGCGAGGCTGGCTCCAGTGGGCAGGGAGAGAGGGCGTGGCTGTTGAAGAATCAGCTGCTGCATGGTTCCGGGGTAGCATCAGGGAAGCCACTGGACTTCCAGCCCTTAGGGATTGCTACTGTTTTTCAGTCACTCAGTCCTGTCCAACTCTTTGTGACCCCATGGACTGCAGCACACCATGCTTCCCTGTCCTTCACCATCTCCTGGAGCTTGCTCAAACTCATGTCCACTGAGTCAGTGATGCCATCCAACCATTTTGTATTCTGTCATCCCCTTCTCCTCCTGCCTTCAATCTTTCCCATCATCAGGGTCTTTTCTAATGAGTCAGCTCTTCACATCAGGTGGCCAAAGTATTGGAGCTTCAGTTTCAGCTCCCAGCCCTTAGGGCTAGAGGCCAGAATCTAACAGTCTTGGATCCAAGGAGCTCTTCAAGATAAGAACTCCTTATCTTTACTGCCATAAAGGAAGCCATCCAAGCCCACAAAGAGGCGGCAAGGAAGAAGCAGATGTGACAAAGGTTTTCCCCCTTCTACCTGGATGCAGGGTCTTCCAATAAATAGCTGAGCCCTCATTGCAGTATCTATTGTTGTGGCTGAGTCACTAAGTCATGTCTCTTTTGCAACCCCATAGACAGTAGCCCGCCCAGCATGCAATTTCCCAGACAACACCATTGCAGTATCATACATGAGTTCAATATCCTTTCCTCCTGGCAGATTTCCCAAGTGTTCCTGAGATGCTTATTTGCCCAGGGCCATTATTCACACAACAGCCAGGTGGTATTTTAGGAATGTAAATCTGATTCCTTCATTTCTCTGCTTAAAAATCCTCCTCGGGTGTTCTGTTCCTCTCAGGAGAAAGCGCAGACTCTAGAAACCCTGCGTCGTCTGACCCTGTCCACTCCCTCCCCATATGGCCTCATCATTGTCCACCCTGCTCACCAGGCTTCAGTCACTCTAACCTCCTTCCTTTTTTCAAACAAGCCAGTTACTCAACCGCAGGCCCTTTCAGTTCAATTCAGTCACTCAGTCGTGTCCGACTCTTTGCGACCCCATGAATTGCAGCACGCCAGGCCTCCCTGTTCATCACCATCTCTCGGAGTTCACTCAGATTCATGTCCATAGAGTCCGTGATGCCATCCAGCCATCTCATCCTCGGTCGTCCCCTTCTCCTCCTGCCCCCAATCCCTCCCAGCATCAGAGTCTTT
>SJYV01017827.1:312253-332182 GCA_006410875.1 Neotragus pygmaeus
TCTTCTTAATATCTTCTGCTTCTGTTAGGTCCATACCATTTCTGTCCTTTATCGAGCCCATCTTTGCATGAAATGTTCCCTTGGTATCTCTAATTTTCTTGAAGAGATCTCTAGTCTTTCCCATTCTGTTCTTTTCCTCTATTTCTTTGCATTGATTGCTGAAGAAGGCTTTCTTATCTCTTCTTGCTATTCTTTGGAACTCTGCATTCAGATGCTTATATCTTTCCTTTGCAGGCCCTTCGCACACTGGCTATTGTCCTTCAAGTGAGCATCACGGCTGCTTTGGCTTTGAATCTGTGGCCACAGGCACAGTTTCAACAGTGGAGCCAATACAAAATGAGGTGTAAAACTTTGGTTCTGTGGGTCTGATGTAGATTTATTTTTCTCGACTTTTACCCTAGAACAGTACGACACCTTCATGTTACAAATAGGGGACTGAAGCCCAGAGAACAGATGAGACAGAATCACAGCCATTCTGATTCTGGAGGGCAGAACTGTCCAAGGGTGGGCCAAGACTTGGAGTCATGTGTGGGCTCAGTCACTCCGTTATGTCCATAGTATAGCCTGCCAGGCTCCTCTGTCCATAGGATTCTCCAGGCAAGAATACTGGAATGGGCTGCCGTTTCCTTCTCCAGGGGATCTTTCAACCCAGGGATTGCACTTGCCTCTCTTGAGTACTGCAGCATTGGCAGGTGGATCCTTTACACTAGGGCCACCTGGGAAGCCTTTTTTTTTTGGCGGGGGGGAGGGGAAAATTGGTTCGGGAAGTGGTATGGACCCATGGAAAGGGAATTTAATCTTAACATATGACATACTAGTTAGACCTGCTGCAATTAACACTTTTTACACTATTTACAAAGTCACAACTCTTCTTCATTCCCTCGTTTGTTTGGCTTTTGCCTTTTGGGAGTCCAAGGCTGTAGAAAGGAAGGCATCGGCAATCCTGGATTTCTCTTCCACTTGTGTCGTCTGATTTTTCTTTGCCACAAAACAAACTTTTTGAGAACAGGAGACAGTGATTTGTAATTTATGGATTTCTCTCTAGAAATTACAACCAGAACCTCATTAAAAAAATCAAATTGGTTTCATCTAATTAAATTTGGAAATTGCCTCATAAACACGTATTCTGTTATAAATGTCTTTAAAAACAAGGTCTCCTGCTTATTGGCTGAGGCAGGAGTGGGTTGAGCTGAGAGGAGGAGATGCCCCACCTTTCTGCTCAGAAGGACCTACTCTCTTATCAGTTGCTGAAACGTTATTTATTTGGCTGCTCGGTCTTCACTGCTATGTGCAGGCTTTCTCTAGTTCCAGTTCCAGCGAATGGGGGCTGCTCTTCATTGAGGGATGCAGGCTTCTCATCATGGTGGCCTCTCCTGTTGTGCAGAACGGACTCTGGGCACATGGACTTCAGCAGCTGCGGAGCACAGGCTCGGTAGTTGTGGCACACAAGCTTAGCTACTCCATTGCATGTGGCATCCTTCTGAACCATGGATAAAACCCACGTCCCCTGCATTGGCAGGCGGATTCTTATCCACTGTACCACCAAGCAAGTCCTGAAACTTTCTAAAGAATAGTGAAGTCTAGAGAAGTGCTTCTCAAACTTTTTTAATGCCCATACGAATCACCCAGGGATCTTGCTAAAATGAAAACTCTGATTCAGGAAGTCTGGCAAGATCTAAGATGCTGTATTTCTAACCAGCTTCCAGATAGAGCCAACCCTGCTGGTCCATGGATCACAGTGAGAAAGAGGCAAGACATTCGCACTTGAATTCAGGTCCTAAGGGTTGTATACCCTTGGTCTTTACATTTCACCTCTCCAAGGCTCCACTGCCTCATTTTTATGTAATGTGAAGAGTTAACATTTTTAAGTGCTATTTCTAAATGCCAAACATATATTTGTGTTTATTAAGCAGTATAAATGAGCAGTTACTTAATGTACCCAAGTTTACACAGCAAGGGAGGTGGCAGAGCTGGGATTTACATCTAGGCTGCCTGACCTCAACATTCTTACCTTCTGAGGCTTCACTGGCTTGTGACACACATGGTCTCAGCCACATTTATGGTCAAAATACAAGGCCTAAGCCCATGTCCTCCCTTTAGGTCATCATCCCTCAGGTCCCTTCAGATCATCATCCAAGAACTTTGGCATATTCCCACAAGGTAACCTGAAATGCTCAAGCAAGTCGGACAGTGGCAGCTCTGGTTCTCTGTTACAGCCCAAGGAGCAGCCAAGAAAGTACAGGAAGTTTTCTTACCACAGCTGCTTCTAGCAGAGCAGCCTCATAGGAAGGCCACATCTCAGCAACTGGTCTTCGAACATTCACAAGGCACCGGGTTCACAGAGAAGTGCAAAGAAGGGAGCGCTGTTTGCACCCGGGTGCACCTTTGTGCCTATAGCTCCTGACCGTGTATGACATATGAGTCCTCACTTTTGTAACAGAGCAGGACCCTATGGGGCCTTCCCAAGACTGAACACCCCCCTGCCCCATATTATCTGCCTGGCCAAAGAATAAATTTAATCAAAGAAGTGAGGAAATGCAGAAACAAAGGAATGTAGTCAACTAAGGCAAAGTAATAAGAGTTTAGCCATTAAGCAAAGTCAAGGACCTTGAGTTCTTCCTCAAGAGCCAACAGACAGTATTCTGACCTACACTCTTTGGACTATTATTCAGATACCAAAACCCTCACCAGGTAAAAGAAGCTGACTTAATATATGATGGCCAGACTGCAGTCATGACATAAGCTGATCCACCCGACACACTTCCAAGAACTGGCCTCAAGGAAATGGGAACAAACTGACCCTGGAACTGAAGATTACCTGTTCTAAAAACAATTAACACGGGGACTTCCCTGCCCAGGGGCTAAGACTCTCCTCCCAGCAGGGCCCAGGTTTGATCACCGGTCAGGGAACTAGATTCCACATGCTGCAACTAAGACCCAACCCAGCACAGCCCAATAGATGAATGAATAGAAAAAACAACAACAACAACAACAACAACAGTATGTCAATGAACCACCCCATGACCAACATGACCAATTCTAAGATGATTATCAGAGATCACTGTGTTTTCCTGCACATAATTTCCTCTTTCCANGAAACAGTGGAAACAGTGTCAGACTTTATTTTTCTGGGCTCCAAAGTCACTGCAGATGGTGACTGCAGCCATGAAATTAAAAGACGCTTGCTCCTTGCAAGAAAAGTTATGACCAACATAGATAGCAACTTAAAAAGCAGAGACATTACTTTGCCAACAGAGGTCCATCTAGTCAAGGCTTGGTTTTTCCAGTAGTCATGTATGAATGTGAGAGTTGGACTACAAAGAAAGCTGAGCACTGAAGAATTGATGCTTTTGAACTGTGGTGTTGGAGAAGACTCTTGAGAGTCCCTTGGACTACAAGGAGATCCAACCAGTCCATCTTAAAGGAGATCAGTCCTTGGTGTACACTGGAGAGACTGATGTTGAAACTGAAACTCCAATAGTTTGGCCACCTGATGCGGAGAGCTGACTCATTTGAAAATACCCTGATGCTGGGAAGGATGAAGGGCAGGAGGAGAAGGGGATGACAGAGGATGAGATGGCTGGATGGCATCACTGACACAATGGACATGGCTTTGGGTGGACTCCGGGAGTTGGTGATGGACATGGAGGCCTGACGTGCTGATGTTCATGGGGTTGCAAAGAGTCAGACATGACTGAGCAACTGAACTGAACTGAACATGATTGCTGAGAAAGGTCTGTATAGTCAAGCTATGGCTTTCTCAGCAGTCATGCAGAGGTGTGAGAGGTTGACCATAATGAAGGCGGATAGCCAAAGAATTAATGCTTTTGACTTGTGGTGCTTGAGAAGGCTCTTGAGACTCCCTTGGATTGAAAGGAGATCAAACCAGTCAATCGAAAAGTAAATCAGACTTTAATATTCATTGGAAGGAATGTTGCTGAAGCTTAAGCACCAATACTTTGGCCATCTGATATGAAGAACTCACTCATTGGAAAAGACCATGATACTGAGAAAGACTGAAGGCAGAAGGAGAAGCGGGTGGCAGAGGATGAGACAGTTAGACAGTATCAGCATCATAGCTGGTGATGCTCCATGGCTGTGCATTTGAGCAAACTCTGGGAAATAGTGGAGGACAGAGGAGGTTGGTGAGCTACAGTCCATAGGGTCACAAAGAGTCTGACATGACTTAGTGACTGAACAACAACAATATTATTTAAAACAGATAAATTATATTCCCCAGCTCTACCTTCTTGAAGAGCCTGGAGGCAATAATAACTCAGTAAGCACACATAAGATGCATCTCTTAGTGCCAAAATATTCAATCTCCACTCAGTAACACCAGAAATCCTTAGATAAGTGGTTGACTCCAGGTCTAGGGCAGAGACATTACAAGGGTAGTCTGGAATGTTCTGTTGCCCCAGAAGCAAAGAAAACAAACGAGACCATGTCAAAAGGACCTAGCAGCCAATTAGAAGGGACTCTCACAAGCCATATATGAGATAGTTCGAGCACTGAAAAGAATAATGACAGTGATGGATTTTAATACATTGAGTAAAAAAAAAAAAAAAAAGACCCATGAGTCAACAAGGAAAGTAAAAATGGGGATGGGGATGAGGAGAGAAAGCAGTTTCACAAAGAAGAATGCAAAACAATACATGTAGAGGGAATGCTAGATTTAAAAACATCCTTTTACAAATATCAGTAATAGTTGATTCAGGTGAAGACTATCAGGGAGTGCTAAAATCTTTGGGTCCAAAGTTCTTGGGGAGACCCAGAACTGGCAAAGCAATCCTGAGGAAAAAGAACAAAGCAGGAAGCATAACATTCCCAGACTTCAGAAACATTGCAAAGTTAAAAAAATCAAAACGGCATGGTACTGGCACAAAAACAGACATACAGATCAATGAAACAGAATAGAGAACCCAGAAATAAACCCACAGGCCTAGGGGCAATTAATCGTCAACAAAGGAGGTGAGACTACAAAATGGAAAAGAGATAGTCTCTTCATCAAGTAGTGCTGGGAAAGTTGGACAGCTGCATGCAAATCAATGAAGTTAGAACACGCCCTCACACCATATACAATGATAAATTCAAAATGACTGAAAGACTTAAACATAAGCTATGACACCATAAAATTCCTAGAAGAAATTGAAGGAAAAATTCTCTGACATAAATCATACCAATGTTTCCTTAGGTTAATCTCCCAAGGCAATAGAAATAAAAACAAAAACAAACAAAAAAACAAATGGCACCTAATCAAACTTACAACCTTTTGCAAAGGAAATGAAACCATAAATAAAACAAAAGACTAACTGCATGCATGCTTAATCACTAAGTTGGTTTTATTCTCTGCAACCCCATGCACTGCAGTGCACCAGGCTCTTGTCCTACATAATGGGAGAAAATATTTGCAAACAATGCAACCAGAAGGGGCTAAATTTCCAAATTATACAAACAGCTTATACAACTTAATGACAAAAACACAAACAGCCCAACTGAGAAAAATGGGCAGAAGACCTAAACAGCCATTTCTCTAAAGAAGACATACAAATGGCCAATAGCCACATGAAAGATGCTCAACATCCCTAATTATTAGAGAAATACAAATCAAAACTGCAATGAGGTACCACCTCACACAAGTCAGAATGGTCATGATTAACAAGTCTACAAATAACAAATGCTGGAGAGTGTGTGGAGAAAAGGGAACTCACCTTTACTGCTGGCGGGAACGTAAATTGATGCAGCCCCTATGGAGAACAGTATGAAGGTTCCTCAGAAAACTAAAGATAAAGAGATGCCATATGATCCAGCAATCCCACTCCTGGGCATATATCTGGACAAAACTCTAATCCAAAAAGATATATGCACCCCAAGGTTCACAGCATCACCATTTACAACAGTCAAGACATAGAGGCAAACTACATGTTCATCCACAGATGACTGGATAAAGAAATGTGGTATGTTGTGCGTATGTATATGTGTGCGTGTGTGTGTGTGTGCGTATGCATACACAATGGAATATCACTCAGTCATAAAAAGAAAAAAAATAATGCCACTTGGAGCAAAAGATATTATTGTACTGAGCAAAGTAAGTCAGAAAGATATGATATCGCATGATATCCCTTACGTGTGAAATCTAAAATATGGCACAAATGAACTTGTCTACAAAACAGAAAGAGACTCACAGATACAGAGAACAGACCTGTGGTTGCCAAGCGGGAGAGGGGTAGGGAAGAGAAGGACTGCGAGTTTGAGATTAGCAGATATAAACTATTACATATAGGATGGTTAAACAACAAGTTCTTACTATATAGCACAGGGGACTATATTCAATATCCTCTGACAAACCGTAATGAAAAAGAATATGGAAAAAATATATAAATGTGTAACTGAGTCAGTTTGCCGTACAGAAGTAATTAACATTGTAAATCTACCATACTTCATAAAAAAATTTTTTTTAAGTTCTTGGGGACTAGAGATACTTAAAGATCTCAAGATACCACTGCACAAGAGAGCTAATTTACAAAGAGAAAAGGTGGTCCCCACCTTATCTAAGGGACCAACTCAGCATCACCAGTAGAGGGGTCCCTGAGGTCATGTACCTCTTGACATGCTACAGAGAGAAACCTACATCACCAACTCATAGAACATCTTAGCCAAATATGTCTCATATTCTGGTTTGTCAGATAAAATCAGGTTTAATGTTACTGGAAATATTAATGCAGATTGATTTAGAACCACTGCAAAATTTCTTAGATATTCTATGGTATTGTGGGTACAGAGGAGCAAGTCCTTATCACTAACTGTCATGTATGCTAAAGAATTTAGGGGCGAGGTATCATGACTTCTGCCACTTACTTTCAAATAGTTAAAAATATTATATGTATAGTTATATGTGTTATTTCCATATCAAATATATCACACACGTGAAAGTGAAAGTTACTCAGTTATGTCCAACTCTTCGTGACCCCCATGGACTATACAGTCCATGGAGTTCTCCAGGCAGAGTACTGGAGTGGGTAGCTTTTCCCTTCTCCAGGGGATCTTCCCAACTCAGGGATCAAACCCAGGTCTCCCACATTGCAGGCGGATTCTTTATCAGCTGAGCCACAAGGGAAGCCCAACAATACTGGAGTGGATAGCCTATCCCTTTTCCAGCGGATCTTCCTGACCCAGGAATTGAACCAAGATCTCCTGTATTGCAGGCGGAGTCTTTACCAACCGAGCTGTCAGGGAAGCCCTGTATCATACGTAGGTATCATATATGCATATGAAAAAGCAGAGAGCAAGGTGTTCACTAGTGTTAAGTCTCGTGAAGGGTTTACTGATCTTGCTTATACTCTTCTTCCAATTTTTCCATGGTTTTGAAACATTTCAAAGTAAAAATCAAGTATGAAAATCAAGTGTCTAGCCCACTGTAGGTCTCAATAAGGGGTAGCCAAAATGAGACCATCATCTACTTTGTTTTCCTTTTTCAGAATATCAGAGATTCCATTTNTGGCCGCCTGAGCTGGTCCATCCCTCCCAGTTCCTGAGGGAGCACGCCCACTCCCTGACTCACCGTCCTCCTCCGTCTGCACCACCAGCTCCTCGCTCTCCATCCGGCCTTCGGGGTTGGACAGCAGCAGCCGCAGCCGGATGGTCATGAAGGGACGCAGGCCACGCAGGGTGTAGTGGGAAGAGGTCTGGATGAGCTCCTCAGCCTCGTACTGCTGCTGGTTGAACACGTACTGGTACTGCACCGTGAGGTTGTAGCTGTGGCAGCGGGTCACCGCGTAGCCGAAGGGCTCCCACTGCAGGGTCAGCTGCCGGGCTCGGATGTCCACGATCTCCACGTTCTGTGGGCCGTGCACTGGGTCTGCAAGACATACACGCAAGACACAGGGCTCTGAGCAGGCCACTGGGAAGGCGGGGTGGGGGCTCCGCAAAAACAGGGGAACACAGCTCTCACCAATTCAGCCACTGCCTTCCTGATTTCACCACTTAGAATATAATTTAACTAATATTTTCCTGTAAAACAAACCTATTATTTAAACACAAGCATCTAAAAGGAAACCTATTTAAAGGGAAAGCCTGAATCACTGGTCAAAAAAATGCAAAGTTGTTAAAATTGTTGAGGTTCATCTGGGTACCACTGGTGATCATCGTGGGTTCCACCAATGGCACACACAATGCTTTGGGGAAATACTAATTGAGAAGGAAGCCGCAGTTCTGATCTATCGCTTTACATTTCATCTGGCCACACCCCTCCCCTTGAGAAACCAGACCCCTCTTTTCAGCTCACTGCACTCGAGTGCAGAGAATGCACACTGAGCTGCCTCCTCAACAGACAGCACCCAGGCAGTCCCTGTGACCAGAGGACAACGCCTTGGAATCTCCTTTCCTTTCACTGAAAACACAACGGATCCTTTTGGAGCCTCCCACAACAGCCTTCAGCCTTCAACCCTTCCTTATCTCCTCTCTTTTCTCCACCAAACAAGCCTCTCCAGGGATATCATTCTAAAATCAGATCTGATGCAATGGTCCAACTCCTAAGCACAGATTTGGACAAAATTATAAATCAAAAAGATTTGGACAAAATTGTAAATCAAAAAGATACTTGCACCCCCGTGTTCATAGCAGCACTATTCACGAGCCAAGACATGGGAGGAACCTAAATGTCCATCAGCAAAGGAATGGATAAAGATGTAGTACAATGGAATACTACTCAGCTATTAAAAAAAAAAAATGAAATAACGTCATTTGCAGCTAAATGGATGGACCCAGAGATTATCATCCTAAGTGAAGGAAGTCAGAAAGAGAAAGATAAATACCATATGGTATCACTTACATGTGGAGTCTAAAATATGGCACAAATGAATTTATCTACAAAGTCAGAAACACACTTACATGCATAAAGAACAGACTTGTGGTTGCCAAGGAGGAGGGGGGTAAGAGATGGAAGAACTGGGAGATGGGATTAGTAGATGCAAACTCTTATATGTAGAAAGAAAAAAGTTTTGCTGAGGAGCACAGGGAACTACATTCAATATCCTATAATAAATCATAACAGAAAATAATATGAAAAATAATATACAATTTTAAAAGAAATAAAAATGAAAAACAGGTCTTATGATGCTTTCTTACCCCAGAGCTGTCTCCCATTCTATCACTCCCTACTTATATTGGTCCCAGACCCTCATATATAACATCTTTATTATGAATATTCTATTTATACAAATTAAGTAGATGTTTTTGTACAAAAAAAGATAACAAAACAATTAAAAAAATCTCCATATGTAAAGCTCATTCTCTGAGGTTCAGACATTTATTACAATAGAAACACAGCCTCTTTTCTGGTCAGTGCACCCCATAAGCTCTTCCATCAGGTTTTCTTCGCTGGGAGTAGTTAAGCACAGGCCAGAGGTGCAGTCAGTGTATTTCCCCCCACGCTACTTACAGGACTTTACCAATTTATATAATCTCTTTGGGTCCATTTTCTATTTCATTTGTTAAATAGAGATAATGATAGTAGTTAACTTTATGCACGGGATGGCGGGGGAGAGCATTAAATGAGGTGTTGTTTACAAAAGCTCTTAGAATTACACCTGGAATTTAAGCACTCAATATTTGGCAGTTTTTCTTTTGCAGTAAAAGGAAAAGTACTAAAAATAATAACAAGTCCTGGCATGCTGGATCCTCCCAACCACCTTACATGTGGCAGTACTGTGTAGCATCCTCACGCAAAAGGATGGATTCTGTCACCTCTCTGGTCCCCTCAGAGCATGCAGGGGTAAGGCAGCTTCCCTGCCAGTGCAGTGATAAAAAGGGAGGGTGGGGAATTCCCTGGTGGTCCAGCGGTCAGGACTCTGCTCTTCCATTGCAAGGAGCACGAGTCTGATCCCTGGTGGGAGAGCTAAGACAGGGCATGCCACATGGCATGGCCAAAAAGAAAAAAGGAAGGCGATACTGATGGAGCTGAGTCCTCTGATCTGTCCGTGCAGGGCAGATGTCCTGTGACTTGTGTAGGGACACATTTTGAAGTGGTTCTCTTTGGAGAAGGATGCTTAGAAATAAACGTCAGGGAACCCAGGAGCCAGCCCAGACCTCTGATGCACTGTTGGGGAGACTGGAGCAGCCTGGCCCTGCTCAACTACAGAGTTCATGGTCACTCTTCCAGCCCAATAACTCATGCCACGTAAAGGAAAACCCATGTCCCACAAGCAAAGAGATGACACCGAACAAAAGCTGCTATGTGGCGCCCACATGGATCGAACAGTGAGAACGGAGATCCCCAGAGCTGGGGAGTTCTGACCTGGTGTGGCTGTTATCGCTGCTCGCTTCACACGAGGACAAACATGTAGACAGAATTAACAGTGAGAAACTCCTTGCCTGGGAAGTCCTGAGCATCCCCCAGCACTGCCTGGCGGAAGCCTTTTTCTTGGTCCAGATGCCAGAACACTGCTGGCAGGGAGGTCGCCCACCCTGCTCGGAACCTCATGGACCCTCCTCTGGGTGTGCCTTCAAAATTGACTTAGAGCTCTGTCCAGCTTCATAACTGCCCTCATGCCCTCTTGGCTCACCTTGTTAGAGTGAGATCAGGAACACTTACGACCCGTGAAATCCAAGGTTATAACCCTATTTTGTCAAACATCTTAAGATGTACCACAGTCCATGTTAAATACACATTTGGGAATCTCCAATATTTCCTTCACTTCCCTGATAGCTCAGTTGGTAAAGAATCTGCCTGCAATACAGGAGACCCTGGTTCAATTCCTGGGTCAGGAAGATGAGCTTGGAGAAGGGATAAGCGACCCACTCCAGTATTCTTGGACTTCCCTTGTAGCTCAGCTGGTGAAGAATCCACCTGCAATGTGGGAGACCTGGATTTGATTCCCTGGGTTGGGAAGATCCCCTGGAGAAGGAACAGCTATCCACTCCAGTATTCTGGCCTGAAGAATTCCATGGACTGTATAGTCCATGGGGTCGCAAAAAGCCTGACACGACTAAGTGACCTTCACTCTCTCACTCAAAACTCCCTTCAAGCACTAATGAAACAATAAAAGCAAAGCCACCTTGATGGCCAGCAGCCTCAGTTTGGGGTTCTATCACCCCCATCACCTTGTGACTCTGTAAGGAAGAAACTGACTGCCAATCCCACTTTGTGGATGAATAAACTGAAGCCAGAGAGGTCCAGGAACTTACACAGACTGACAGGAGGTAAGTTCAGCATGACAGCTTTTTAAAAATTGTCCTGCACACTAGAATATAAGCTCTTGGGAGAGCAACAGTGCTTTCTGCTCATCCCTTCAGCCTATGCCCAGTGTATCAGTTGAAAGGATGCTTTAGTTTGTAAATACCACCACAACTTGTGAAGAAAGTATCACTAGCCTCATCCTAGAGGAAACCAAAGTTTTGTGAGATGAAAGGATGGGTCCAAAGCCGCAGAGTGAGCGGCACAGCTGAGTCTGAAGGCTCTGGGTCCAGGATCTCTGTGTTGCCTCTGTACTGTGATATCAGGAAGGTAACAAGGAAAGGAGATAAACACGAGGCCTGTCGTGGTCATCAGGAATCTGGGGAGAATGTAGCGAGAAACCTGAGAACTGTATGGTGGAAGTGGCTTGATCCATAGGCACCTAAGGCCCGCAGGAGAGGGTGACGTGGGCGCTTAATCACAGTAGGGCTAAGCTGAGTACTGACCCGTCTTCCCACTCCTTGCCTTCAGCCACTAGAGTCCTCTCCCCGAGCTCACCTAGGACGGTGTGCACATAAACACCTTTCTGCTGCTCTTCAAGGAAAGAGCAGACGAGGGCACCTTTTCAAAGAAGGCCAGAGATGTTGCAAGCCTGCCACAGAGCAAAGAGACTCCCTCCCAGAGTGGGAAGGTCAGGGCACAGGGGAAGTGACTTGCTCCCTCTGAAGCAGATGCGACTGACTGTCATCAGACAGGCCACAGGGAACAGCAGAGCTGGGCAGAGCACGGCTTGAAGCCAGACTCTGGCGCTCACTAGCTGTGTGACCTTGGGCAAGGGCTCTTCATCTCTGAGCCTCCATTTCGTCGTCTATAAAGTGGAAATTGTTGCACTAATCACAGAGGGCTATTAATGAGTACAAAATGAACTGTAAAGAGAGAGATTGCCTCTAACAGCGGGCATTCCTCTTAGAGAGAATGGCTTTTCTTGGGGAAAGGCCTTTAGAAGCTTGCTTGGAATAGAAGCTTCACTCCCAGGGCCTCGGGACCAGTTGTGCTTAGCCTTTGGAGGAAGAGGAAAATGAACTCACTGGCTGCTGGGACTGAACAGGAGAGGAAGAGAGTGAACATGACTGTGGAATCCTGGGTGGACCCCAAAGGGACTGTTCTCATGAGACTCCCAGCCTTCAACAAGGTCCTCAAGATATCACAAACGGTTGGCTATGATTGGATTTCTCGTGGCTTCGGAGATCTGAATGCCCCACTTGAGCCAAATAAGATGCCACGTGGGAACAGAGAGACCAGAGGCAAAGAGGACTTGGGAAAAAATTGTCCAGTTGTGTTACTGACACCTTGAAAGATAATGTGGGGCTTGCTCAGGCTATGGAATCAGAGATTCAAGCAAAACTCAATTCAAGTGGAAAGACCAGAACTTTGGTGGCTGTGGGTGAAATACGTGTGGGTTGAAAGTGTTCTGTAAGCTCGAGCACTCCCGTTCAAGAAAAGGCAAAGCTGGCTATACATTAACCATGGACTGGGCAGCTGCATGCCGAAAACAAGTGTTTAGCATAGGGAGCTGAGATCAGTGAAGGGACAAGACTTACCCAGGACCACACAGCTAAGTCAGCCCCCAGCTCTGGACTCCCGCGGAAGTGTACACAACCATCCAGCCCACTCAGTGCTTGTCATGCTTTCCAGGAGCTGCTTGTTCTTGTATCCATCACTCCTCCCAGGCTGCAAGGGACCATATGCTGTTTGTCCAGCAACCTAGCACATGGCACCAGGCCTGTCAAGGGGCCCAGTCTGTGTTGGTTAAGCTGAGATGAACAGAGGGTGATCTGTTTTTGAGAGCTGGGCTTGGACCTCCTGACTCCACAATTCTCTGCTCTGTCCCCTGCAAGCATGTCACCAAGTTTTTAAGGTGAAGGTATCTATTTTTTTTTCATTCAAACAAGAGAAATGTCCTGAAATTCTACACGATAGAAACTAGTTTTCAAAATGCATGATGGAAGCATTCACGCTTTCACTCTGACCCTCCCAGACCTCAGATGCCAAACCCTGCTTCTGCTCTGGTAATTGCCTACAGCAGGGAGAGTCTCAGGTTTACATTCCAGTTGGTACAAACAAGTTGGAAATTGCTGAGAAAGCCTTGTGTGTGCAGTGGAGATTGGTTTGTTGAATTTATATCCCCCGTGTAAATATGTCCAAGCCCAGAGCCCATGGTTTCTGCCTCCAGATAAGGCTCTGTCCATATGACCTTCTTGAGAAAGAGCCTACAGGCCATTGAGATGGCAAACAGTGGGAACAGAGTGTGTCTTATCTGGGAAGCTGGAAAGTCTGCCTCTGATGGACAATCACAGTGGCGTGACCTCTGGGTTCACAATCTCTGCCTTTAGACTTGGCAGTGGGGGCCCATCCCAAGCCCTACGCACTGGGAGCACACACCAGCCCTCTGCAGACCATGCCCTTCTCCTACAGCAGGATTCGATGGGCCACTGTGCCTACCTGGTCCCTGTGGACCCACTCACTGGCCCATCTGGACCAGGCTCTAAATGCCCAATACCTCAGAATTCCCTGTCCCAATGGCCCCAAACTCAATTTCAGAGCTTGTCTGAACCTTTCCTTGGTTTGGCCATCCAAGGTTAGACCATATTCTTTCTGTGTACCCCTAGATCCAAAGAGTGAACAAAGGATGGGTGTTTGGAGGAACACATCTTTGTGGGGAAGGATGGAGTCAGGTGAAAGGAGAGGAAAGGGACCACAGGCCTCTGTGTGTATCCTGTCCCAGACTCTTTTGTGTTATTACATATGTTAGGGACAGGGGTGTATGTCTGTCTGTGTCTGTGTGTGTGTCTGTGTGTCTGTCTGTGTCTGTGTGTGTGTCTGTGTGTGTCTCTCACTCACATCTTCAGAAGTTTCTTTATTCTGAAGCTACCTCTGGAAGGCGAGGTAGACCTCTTCACCTCAGTCATGTGCCCCCTTGCCAGGTGAGATCTTATTAAAGTACCATTTTCTCCTGAAGTACCATTTTCAACCCAAAACTCAAAGTGCAACCTGCAACTTACACCCTCCCACCTCCAAATTCCCTCCCTAATTTTCCACTGTTCATTCTTTGAACCCTATGTTCCTAAAGCAGAGTGTCACATCCTTGATCCTATTATACCTCCATGCCCTGCTTGGGTTGCCACTGGCAAAACCCTATTCAGTATATTCAAGGCCTGACTCCAAAGCCACTCTGTCTTTGTAACTTTCTCCAAAAACCTTTCTTGCCCAGTCAGGATGAATCAACATCTCTTTTCTTTACTATTTCTTCCACAGTCCTTATCAAATTGCAGATTAATTGTCTGCATGTTTGGTTCACATTCATCCTCTCCCTGCTCACCCGTGAACACCTAGATCTCTTCATTTTTATAACTGGAACTTATAACTGATTAACAAATAAGTATGAGTAAATATTGGAGAAGGCAGTGGCACCCTACTCCAGTACTCTTGCCTGGAAAATCCCATGGACAGAGGAGCCTGGTGGGCTGCAGTCCATGGGGTCGCTAAGAGTCAGACACGACTGAGCGACTTCACTTTGAATTTTCACTTTCATGCATTGGAGAAGGAAATGGAAACCCACTCCAGTATTCTTGCCTAGAGAGTTCCAGGGATGGGGGAGCCCGGTGGGCTGCTGTCTATGGGGTCGCACAGAGTCTGACACGACTGAGGCGACTTAGCAGCAGCAGCATGAGTAAATATAAAAAAGTATGAGACGACTGAAGACCAAACCAGAATCAAGGCTCTAACATCCTGCAGGGGAAATGCAGCAAGTGAAGGGGTGAATCAGGACCCTCTCTACACTCCAGTTGTTAAGGTAATCACGTGGTTAAGTTAGAATTCCAGCTTCTTGTTTTATAGGGACCAAGCCTTCATCCCTTCTGTCAAAGGCAACTGCTGAACAATCTCCTAATGACCTTAATCAAGGCAATATCTTATTAAAAAAAAAAAAGGATTAGCAAAGCAGATTTCTGATTCATGAATTTTCTATGTATTCATCTTAGAATGTGGAGTTGGCTGTAGCATATGTACTGTTCAAAGTTGAACCTAAATTGAGATAATTTGGGGGCATAGGGCTGAAAATGTGGAGGTGGATAGCTTGTATGTAAAATTAATTTTTTATCCATTTGGAGATGCAATTTGAGTTCCTTTCAAATTAAATTGCAATGGAGTCCTAGGCAGCTGGAAACATCATTGCCAACATAATTTGATACTGTAAGAGCACTAATACATTGACAGATAGTTCGATGTGACCATTAATTTGCAATTTCTGCATGGAAATGGTACACGAAGGGAAAAAAGGTAAAAGGAACAAAATTAAAATCCATCTTCCTTCAGCATGATCCAAACCTGCTCTCATGCTTCCTTTCTGCCACCACCTCTCATTTACTGCAGATGTTTGGTAGAAGATGAGAATTTGTTGACTATTATCACAGACACCCTTGTGAAGGTAGGCAAGGACAGGAATCCAGAGGCTTCATTTCGGGATATTGGTACGCTCACCATCCAGGGTCACTGGGTCCTACCTACCCCGGCCACTAAAATCACCCAAAGCTAGAACATGTTATCTTGTGAGAGCTGACTCGGTTGTCATCCTCTTGCAGAGATATCACAGAGGATGTATGTCATTCACATGTTGGCTCACCCACTACTTAAAAAATGCCCTGGAGCAGGGGGGGCATCGTGATGTGGTAAAAAGGAACACTGGCTCTGTCATCACCTGGACCTAAAGCAAGTGACCTGTCCCATCTGCATCATTTTTCTCATTTGTAAATCAAGAATGGTACTTCCTGCCTTTTAGGGCCATGGGGTGAATTAAGGAGATGGTGTTCACCCAGCTCCTGGATGGTACGTGACACAGCTGTGTTCCCTTAAATACAATTCCCACCTCCAGAAGAGAGGCGAGGCAAGAGAACCACTGAGACAGGACAGGGGTCCTGAAGATGACAGTGGATCCCTGGCCAGGTTCTCAGTCCAGNGTGTGTACATCTCCATCCCAAATTCAATAACTACCCCTTCCCCAAACCTTTCCCCAGCAACTATAAGTTCATCCTCTAAATCTGTGTATCTGTTTCTGTTTTCTAAGTAAGTTCATTTGTATAAATAGACAAGATCTAGGAAAGGTACAATCTCCCAAGACAGAACCAGGAAGAAATAAAAATATGACCAGACCAATCACAAGCACTAAAATTGAAACTGATTTGAAAACTCCCAACAAAAACAAGTCCAGGACCTGATGGTTTCACAGGTGAATTTATTCAAAGATTTCTTGTAAAGGAATTAACACTATCCTTCTAAAACTGGAAAAACTGCAGAGGGAAGAACACTTCCAGACTCATTCTGAGGCCACCATCTCACCCTGATACCAAAACCAGGTAAAGATACCACAAAAAGAAAGAAAGAAAGAAAATTACAGGCCAACATCACCGATGAACACAGATGCAAAAATCCTCAACAAAATCCTAGCACTTTGAGTCCAACAATACATTAAAAAGACCATACACCATGATCAAGTGGGATTCACTCCAGCAATGCAATATCCATAAATCAATTAACGTGATATACCACATCAATGAAATGAAGAATAACAACTATATGATCATCTCAATAGATGAAAAAAAGTGTTTGACAAAATTTAGCACCCCTTTTTGATAAATTCTCCCCACAAAGTACACACAGAAGGAATATACCTCAACATACTAAAGGCCATATACAACAATCCTACAGCTAACATCATACTTAATGATAAAAAGTGGAAAGCATTTCCTCTAAGATCACGAACAAGACAAAGAAGCCCACTCTCCCCACTTTTGTTCAACTTATCCTTCTAAACCTGCCTCCATACAACGTGAGCTTTTTCGTAGTGTTATCAGTCAAAAGCCATTCCCATTTTTCATCTCCCCTTAACCTGCAAATAATCCTTTCTGCTCAGATGCCTGAAGTCTTCACCCTTTCTCTTTCCTGCCCATCAAAACTTGTTTATGAATTGTATGACCTTGAAAGAATCTCTTTATCCTTCCTAAGTCTCAATTATATATTAATGATATCAAAAGCGAAGCTAATGATACAGATCTCCTAGGATTCTTGTGAGATGAAAATGAAATTATATGTGATCAAATGCAAGTGGGATGTTGCTGTGTAACAAGCAGACCCCGAAGTCACTGGTTTATAACAACAGGCATTTATTCTTGAGCTCGTGTATCTGCTTCTCTGATCCAGGCTGGGCTCAGGTCTACTCCACGTGAAAGGGCAGAGGTTACTCAGGGCATGTTCTTTCCATATTGGATGCACCAGAGCCAAGCTGATCTGTGCAAAAGCTGATAAGCCCTCCCTCATGTCATGTCCTGAAGTGGACATGTCCACCATACTGGCCAAAGCAAGTGTCTAGGCAAGTCCAACATCTACAGGGCCGAGCCTCCCACAGTGGGGAAGTGGAGGTTGAAGAAATGAGTATTTCCTGAATGATAACCCCAATTATCATACATCAATATGCGTTTAAGTTTTGGTTAACGTGACCAGCCAGCCCTTCTTCACACATCACAGGCTTGGTTACCAGACAGGAGAAAAGTCTGACTTTGAATCATTACTCTCCATCTTGCATAGTGTCCCATAGTGAACATCTTCCATAACATCCATCTACTTCCCACTGATGGACATGAAGCTTGCTTCCAATACATCACCACCAGGAACTGTGTTTAATTTCATGCAATATTATCATGTGTGTGCTTCATGTAAATACCAATATAGAGTCAAGGACTGTAGCCTCACAAGGCTGATTCTTTACAGACACGTTACCCTCTCCTCCCCACCGTCTAAAACCCTTGACAACCACCCATTTGTTCTCTACCTCTATAATTTTATGATTCCAAGAATGGTATATAAATGAAATCGCATAGTATGTAACACTTTAGGATTTCTTTTCCACTTAGAATAAGTCTCTTAACAATCATCAAATTCATTGCTTTCATTAATAGATATCTTCTTTTTTATGAGTGCTGTTTCACGGTAAGGGTGTCCCCCAGTTTGTCTAACTAATCACCAACTGATGGACATGGGGGTGGGTAGTTTCCAGTTTGTGGTTAAACAGGTTTGGTTCCAATTCCAGTGTGTGGGGGTGGGGCCTTTCCCACACAGCAAGTAACTGTCCAAACATCAGCTGAGTGTCCTACAGTGCAACTCAATTCTGACACTATCTACCATGAAATATCATTGGATTTCACAGGTTAAGAGTTCAGTCCTATAAGAATACTTCCCAACTCCCATCCTACATACATGCATTTCAGTTGCTAGTGGGAAGTCCAGATTGTTACCTATACTTCTGGCCAACTGGCTACTAATCAGTGGTTCCTATGACCCCCAACTCCTCAAGTTTGGTTAATTTGCCAGAATGGCTCCAAAACTCAGAGAAACATATTATTTATAGATTGCTGGATTATTACGAAAGGATATAACTAAGGAGCAGCCAGATGGAAGGGACGCACAAGACAAGGTCTGGGAAAGGGTATGCCGCTTCCAGGCCCCCTACAGGCACAGCACCCTGCCAGCACCTCTGTGCGTGTTCACCAACCTGGAAGCTCTCTGAACCCTCTTCTTTGGGTGTTGTTATGGGTTTAATTCCGTGGGCCAGGCACCTGGACAAACACTTTAATGGAGACTTCATTCCATAGTCATGACTGACTAAATCATTCTCCACCGACAACTGATCTCTATCTCCAACCCCTCTCCCGTCCCCCAAGGTTGGGACTAGGTTGGTTCTCCTGGCAACTGTCCCCCTGGCAATCATCCCCCATCCCTGGGTACATTAAAAAGTCACCTCTTTCACCTAGCACAAGTCACCACTAGTGCTCTTACCACGTAGGAAATTCCAAAGATTTTAGGAGCTCTGTACCAGAAATGGGAACCAAATATATGTTTCTGATTGCAAATCACAATATCACTGGGATCATGATGAACAAATCTACTTGAGGCATTCATATACAAGTTTCTGTGTGAACCGATGCTTTCATTTCTCTGTGATAAATGCCTAAGGAATTGCTGAATTGTATAGGAAATTAGTTTTTAGTTTTAAAATTATTTGACAAACTATTTTCCATAGTGTCTGAACTAGTTTACATTCCCTCTAGTGGTGTAAAAGCCATCTCATTTCTTCACATCCTCAACAATACTGAGTGTCATCACTATTGTTTTTATTAGCCATTCACATAGGTGTGTAGCGGTCTCTCATGGTTTTAATTTGCATTTCCCTAAAGGCTAATGATGCTGAACATCTTTCCATGTGCTTTTTGCCATCTGTATACTCAGTTCATTTGTTTTTAACTTTTGTTTTCTAGTAAATGAACTTAAAGATACAGATTTCCCTTTAAGTATTGTTTCAGTTCTGTTCGACAATATAGAAACGCTATGCTTTCATTGCTATTCACTTCATGATTCTTTATTATTTCCTTTTTAACCTAAGTGTTACTCAGTAATATATTATTTAGTTGTCAAATTCATGGGATTTTTTTAAGCTGTCCTTTAGTTATTAATTTCTAATTTTATTGTAAAATAGTTGAGGAACGTAGCCTGTGTGATACGGATTCTTTAGAATTTAATTAGGCTTCTTTTATGACCTAACACATACTCTATTTTTGTGATTGTTTTGTGTGTCCTCAAAACATATGTTTTCTCTGTTTAGGTGTAAGAGTTTTTTTTTTTTTTTTTTTTTTTTTTTGGGGGGGGGG
>SJYV01017827.1:332367-377516 GCA_006410875.1 Neotragus pygmaeus
TTTTTTTTTTTTTCTGGGGGCGGGGGTGGTGGTTGCTGTGTGGCTTCTGGAATCTTAGTTTCCTAACCAGGTACGGATCCTAGACCCTGGCAGAGAATAACCACTGGACTGCCAAGGAATTCCCTAGGTGTAGAGTTCTGTATATTAAAATCCTTTGATCTTAATTTGTCACTATGTTAATTAACTTGAATTTATGAATTATATTTTTTATATCTTCAACATCTGTTTATTTTTATCTATTTGATATTATTCCATTTAAATAGAATGATCTCCTAGCTTGGTCAGTAACTTTCTTCCACCAAGAATGATTGCAATTACAACCACCATAATTTGTAAATGCTTATCCAGTTCATGTGCCATTTCAAAGTCTGTGTACCAGGCACTTGGCTTACCACTTTGCTTATATCACATTTACTTCTCACAATGATAATTCTCAATGTTTCCAATTTACAGATGAGAAAACTGTGGGTCTAGAAGCAAAGTGACTACGTCAAGCACTCAGCCAATGGCAGAGCTGACATCTTACAGACGGGCAGATTTGCCCTTTAAGTTCATGCTTTTAATGACTCTATTATCAGACTCTTTGTTCATTTGCAAAAGGAGGGGTAACTCCCCATCCTTGAAGGATTTTTAGGGTTTGTTTTTAGGCTAAGAAATTCTATATTATTATCATTGTCTGTGTTAATATTTACTAAGGTCGTGCTATGTAAGTTCTGGTTCTATGCTAAGAATTGCATGTGCACGACCCTATTTCATCATCACAGCTGCTCTAGAAGTTACATATTGAAATTCTAATGTTACAGAGGGTTCAGACAGGGTTCCCAACTAGGATATGAATTCAGTGGTGATGACTCCAAGCCCTGCATTCCTAATCACAGTATCAGATGTACTGTTACCCAAAAACTAGGTTTGTCTCTTGGTGGGTGTTGAGCCAACAGATACAACCAAGCCAAAGATCATTAATTATCAAGACCTCCTCAAGGGCAAGAATTGAGACCAGATTTATTTACTTATTTATTTTTAAAATTTTTAATTTTTTTAACTTTATTTTACTTTACAATACTCTATTGGCTTTGCCATACATTGACATGAATCCACCACAGGTGTACACGAGCTCCCAATCCTGAATCCCCCTCCCACCTCCCACCCCACAACATCTCTCTGGATCATCCCCGTGCACCAGCCCTTTAGATCACAAATGGCTTAGGCAAAAATGGCTTCTCTCGTCAGGAAAGTCATTCCCAGTTCTCTGTCTCTGGGGACTCCCTAACTTATTTTCTTACTCTAGGTCTCCTGCACTCAATTGGAGGCTTTACAAAAATTTCAAGTAGCCCCACACAAGTCTTTGCAGGGTGGAATTAATGTATTTCCAATAATCCTGGGGACTCCTTAAAGAAGTCCTTTTCTTCTCTTACTTGATGGAATCACCTCTTCTAATTGCTTGGCATCTGAAGTACAGCATTTTGATTTTCTGTAAGTGCTGACACCCTCCTAAATGCAACTTTAGCCCTTGTCTGAGGTGTTTTCACATTCTTAGCTCATTTCTTCCTCTTCACCACTTTCTACAACTCCCCATTTCTTAGGGAAGTACACACACACACCCTCACATTGCTGATCCTCTCCTGTATTCTTCTGAGACAATCATTTTGCCTTTTTGCATTTCTTTTTCTTGGGGATGGTTTTGATCACTGACTTCTGCACAATGTCACGAACCTCTGTCCATAGTTCTTCAGGCTCTCTATCAGATCTAATTCCTTGAATCTATTTGTCACTTTCATTGTATAATCCTAAGAGATTTGAGGTCATACCTGAATGGTCTAGTGGTGTTCCCCACTTTCTTCAATTTAAGTCTGAATTTGGCAATAAGGAGTTCATGATCTCTGAGCCACAGTCAGCTGCCAGTCATGTTTTTGTTGATTGTATAGAGCATCTCCATCTTTGATTGCAAAGAATATAATCAATCTGATTTCGGGATTGACCATCTGGTGATATCCATGTGTAGAGTCTTCTCTTGTGTTGTTGGAAGAGGGTTTTGCTATGATCAGTGCCTTCTCTTGAAAAACTCTATTAGCCTTTGGCCTGCTTCATTTTGTATTCCAAGGCCAAACTTGCCTGTTACTCCAGATGTTTCTTGACTTCCAGCTTTTGCATTCCAGTCCCCTATGATGAAAAGGACATTTTTGGCGGGTGTCAGTTCTAGAAGGTCTTGTAGGTCTTCATAGAACTGTTCAATTTTAGTTTCTTCTGCATTACTGGTTGGGGCATACACTTGGATTACTGTGATACTGAATGGTTTGCCTTGGAAATGAACAGAGATCATTCTGCCATTTTTGAGATTGTATCCAAGTACTGCATTTCGGACTCTTCTTTTGACTATGATGGCTACTCCATTTCTTCTAAGGGATTCTTGCCCACAGTAGTAGATATAATGGTCCTTGGAATTAAATTTGCCCATTCAAGTCCATTTCAGTTCACTGATTCCTAAAATGTTGATGTTCACTCTTGCCGTCTCCTGTTTGACCACTTCTAATTTACCTTGATTCAGGGACCTAACATTCCAGATTCCTATGCAATATTGATCTTTATAGCACTGGACTTGAATCAGTCCTGAATATTCATTGGAAAGACTAATGCTGAAGCTGAAACTCCAATACTTTGGCCACCTGATGAAAAGAACTGACTTAATGGAAAAGACCCCGAGGCTGGGAAAGATTGAAGGCAGGAGAAGAAGGGGACAACAGAGGATGAGAAGGTTGGATGGCATCACTGACTCAATGGACATGAGTTTGAGCAAGCTGCAAGAGTTGGTGATGGACAGGGAAGCCTGATGTGCTGCAGTCCATGGGGTCACAAATAGTCAGACATGACTGAGCGGCTGAACTGAACTGATTCTTCTGGGAAAACGTCACCTTAGAAAATAATCAGAAGCCAGATGCAACTAATAGTATCTTTTAAACATGGAAGTGTGGGCTGTTCTCACTTATCCCAACCCTTTTATCTACTCATTGTTTCTCCTTCCCACGGTTCCCTGGAGGAATGAGAGAGAAGCAGTTGAGTTATTACCATTTTAAGCTGCACTAAACGGCTTTGTATTATGCTTAGAGACCTCTGGAGAAATAAGGATGAGATCACTATATCTTTTGTTCTTGGGAAAATAATGTGGCAAAAAGCTACCTCTAATCCTCTATTTTAATTTGTTTTTATTGATCTCTTTCAAAATTAGGGAAACAAGTTTTCTCACTGCAAATGTTATGACAATGCATGGGGAGGCCTAGTTATAGAGAGTAATGAAGTTAGGGCTATGGAAGAGAGACTTTTACTAAGGCAGAGGGAGAGGGAGGGTGGCAGGTGGGCAAGCTCATAGGAAAGGAGATACACAGAGGAAGGAAAGCCACCGGATATGAATGGCTAACTGAGTGGCAAGTTCACAAGTGATGTGTCATCAAAGAGGCCTTTCATGACTGCAATCAAACTACCATGTCACTATCACACTAATCTTTATTTTCTTGGCACTTGTCACTTGCAGAAATTATCTCATTCATTTATTTATGGAATTGCTTACTTGTCTGATTTCCTAGCATGAAAAATGAATCACACAAGAGCAAGAACTTTGTATAGCTGGTTTTCTGCTTTTCCTAGTTCCTAGAATCACACTTGGCACATAATACATAGTCAAAGATTCAGAGGGATGAATGGATGGATATTCAGAATAAATGTTTTTCTCTGTTTCCGATCTTTCGTGATTTCTAAATTTCCTATGGTGAGCATAAATTCTTTCTCTGATTAGAAAAAAAAAAAAAAAAAAAGAGGTTTAGTTTGGCATCATTTATTCCAAGAAGCCTTTCCTGTTTCCTCAAGTGAGTTTCCTCCTCTCACCTTCTGTAATTATTCATACCTCGCAGTGCACACTGGGCTTTGTCATCCGAATACTGCAGCTGTTGGTGAGCATTTATTGTCTCCCTCTCTCTCCCTCCACTGGCATCTAAGGTCCTTGAAGGCTGGACTCATAAACTCTCAGAGTAGGAAAGAGTAAAGATCATCAGGTGTAACTTTCTCTCTTGCACATGAGGACAACGAGAAGCTCTGATGTGATCCATCTAACTCCAATCGCATAAACAATGCAGGAAAATGCTGCATTCTCCATGCCATGTGTTCTTTGCTCAAGTTGTTTTATGACATAGGGTTAGTCTGTGGCAGGTCCAGCTCTTTTCCTAAGTGCCCAGTTCTTTGGCCCCTGTTCTCTAGGCCACAGGGCAGTGCTGTCTGCGTTTGCATCCACAGAGTCCACTCAGTTTCTGGAGGAAGCAGGAAGGACAGGCAAGTACAGGCAACAGCTAGACCTTCTCTTCTCATTTTGCATGTACTTAAAGGTGGCATCCCATCTTTATGCTCAAAGAATTAACAAGAAGAGAAAGTAAAACAACTCTGCCCACTGTTTAAAGGTACACAGGCCATTCCCAAGAGGCTTTCTGATAAAAGTGTGCAGAGTCTCTTTCATCTTTGTCATCAGGGGCACAGTGCTCCCTTAAGGAGGGAGCTTAGCTTCAAAAAATAATTTTAGTACAAGAGATTTAAGACACATGGAAAAGTACAAGTTAAAATAAACCAAACACCCCCCAAACTCAGCACCTTAGACACTGAAATTAGGATTTAGCATTCCCATGCATTTATTCATGTTTCCTCTCCACATATAAATATCTTAAGAATTACAAAAATTACTGTGAAGGCTTAACTGTAGTATTGCTATTATATATGTATCCTTCTGCAGTTTTTATCATTTTAGTAGGTAACTTTTATATTGATCTGAAATGTAACAACACAGCTACAATATTTTACTACTTAAAATTTGCTATAATTATAAATNCAAAAATTACTGTGAAGGCTTAACTGTAGTATTGCTATTATATATGTATCCTTCTGCAGTTTTTATCATTTTAGTAGGTAACTTTTATATTGATCTGAAATGTAACAACACAGCTACAATATTTTACTACTTAAAATTTGCTATAATTATAAATTTGTTAATTTATAATATTTTTCTCTCTAGACAATTATGCTACATGCAAGTGTTTATATATATATATATTTGCATCCTCTCTAGTAACTATACTTAAAAAATTATCTAACATATTGGCTGCTCCCAATATTAACTTAAATACAAATAGTGTTGTTGCATTCCTTCCTCAGTTTTTTATTTTAAATGCAATGTTCTAAAATTTCATTATTTATTATGATGCTTACTGTATGATTTCTTCCTTACTGTATGTATTACTTCCTTATTGGATTAACAAAGTTATTTTCTATTCCTAGATTTATTAGTTTTTCCTTCTTATCAATTGACTTTTAATTTTGGCAAGTGATTTTATGCATCTATTTGGCCATCAGTCTTTGGGTTGATTAATGTGGTAATTATATTAGCATATTTCTAATGTTAGATTAGAAATATGCTATCATTTTTTTTTAATGCTAGCATATTGTTAATCTAATGTTAGCATTTTCTGAATGAAACCTAATTTTGCTTTCCTCTATCCACTCTTCTACTTCTTAAATTTAAACTTTTATCTGAATACAAGCAGAAAACTGCAAAAAAGCAAGCATCGGGGTTCATTTCCACTAAACACTGTAGTGTACCCAGCACCAATGTTGTCAGGATGTTATCTGCACCTCAGAAGCTCCATTATGATCCCTCTCAATCATTTACCCCTCCACGGAGATCCTGTACCTGAAGAGGTAATTGTCATAGATTATTATTAACTGTTTTTGAACTTTTATATGGATGGGATCATAAATAAGTACTTGTGTCTGGTTTTTTCAGACATAAGTTTGCAAGAATCTGCCACAACATTACATATAAAATTATTTCATCCATTTTTATTGCTATATGATACTGCATTGTTCACTGGTTCATTCTATTGTTGAGCGACACTGTGTTTATTTCAAGTTATTATCTATTTAGAAAACTGAAGAGGAGGGAACACTCCCAAATCCATTCCACAAGGCCACCATCATCCTGATATCAAAACCAAACAAAGACACTACCCAAAAAAGAGAAAATAATGGGCCAACAGCTCTGATGAATACAAATGAAAAATCCTCAAGAAAATACTAGAAAATCAAGTTCAACAATATATAAAAAGAAGCACACATCATTATCACATCACGCTCAATGAAGAAAGCTGAAAGCCTCTGAAATCAAGAACAAGATTAGGATGCCTACTCTTGTCTTTTTTATTTAACTCAGTAATCAGAAGCCCTAGACACAGCAATCAGACAAGAAAAAGAAATAAGACATTCAAATTGTAAGTGAAAAGTAAAACCCACAGCATTCGCAGATAACATATTATATACAGAAAACCCTAAACTCTTAACCAAAAATCTGTTAGAACTAAAATTCAGTAAAGTTGCAAGATATAAGATTAATATACAGAATCCATTGCTTTTTATATTACTAATGAACTATCAGAACCCTGTTTAAAAACCACATCTAAAGAATAAAATGCCTAAGAATAAACTTAACCAAGGAAGTGAAAGTACTCTGAAAACAAAACAAAACATAAAAGCTGATGAAGAAAACTGAAGATGATGCAAAGAAACAGAAAGACAGCCTGTGTATATGAATTGGAAGAGTATCATATATATACTTCTTTATCTTATTTTTCACTCAAACTTTATGTTTGTGACTGTCATCCACACTTCATTTTTATGTTGGTTCATGCATTTTTACAGACCGATAAGATGTGACAACATGAATGTAAATAAACTATAATTTACTCATCAGTTCTCCTGACACAGCGTTTATGTTAGTGGCACAATTTTCAGCTATTGTAAACAAAGCTGCTCTGAAAGTTCACGTATATATCTCCTGAGAATTCACATGTAAGAGTTTCTCCAGTCTAGACTGTATATATGTGAGTGAAACCACTGGTATCATGGTCTGCACAACTTCCATTTAATAGATAATGGCAAATTGTTCATCAAGGTGTTTGTAGCAAATTACATGGTCATGAAGAGTATTTTTTTTTAAGTTGCTATTATTTCTGAAGAGTGGCCAACATTTGGTAATTCACACTGTTTGATTATTGACAATCTTATAAATGTTTATTACTTTGGAATCAGCTGTATTTTTAGGTATCTTATTTTATTTCTAATATTTATTTATGCTAACATTTTTTTCTTGAGAGAAAAAAGAGGGAGGTGGCTGTTTTGGCTTAGTTGATATACTCTGTTTTAGCTTTGGTTTCTTATTTAATTAATTTCTGCTCTAATTATTTCTTTTCTTCTATTACCTTATTTTTAATTTATTGTTTTTTCTTATTTTCTTATGATATATGATGGATGCTAAATCATCAATTTTATGGTTGTTATTTATTACTAAAGTCTAAAGTTATAATCCCCTTCAAGGATCACAGCCTTGTTGGAGCGAAGGGTCTTGCTCAATGAAGCTATGAGCCACGCTGTGCAGGGTTACCCAAGACTGACAGATCACAGTGAAGAGTTCTGACAAACTGTGGTCAACTGGTGGAGGAAATGGCAACCCACTCCAGTATTCTTGCCTGGAGAACCTCATGGACATTATGAAAAAGCAAAAAGATACGATGCCAGAAGATGAATCCCCCAGGTTGAATGATGTCCAGTAAGCTACTGGAGACGATGCTGTAAAGATCTTCATAGTTCCTTGGATTGCAAGGAGATCAAACCAGTCAATCTTAAAGGAAATCAACTCTCAATATTCATTGAAGGAATGCTGCTAAAGCTGGAGCTTCAATACTTTGTCTACCTGATGCAAAGAGCTGACTCACTGGAAAAGACCCTGATGCTGGGAAACACTGAAGGGAAAAGGAGAATGGGGCAGTAGAGGATGAGATGCTTAGATAGAATCGCTGACTCAATGGACATGAATTTGAGCAAACTCCAGGAGACAGAGGACAGAGGAGCCTGGCATGCTATAGTCTATGGGGTTACAAAAAGTTGGGCATGATTTAACGATTGAACAACAAAGCAAAAACATCACTCAAGGCATGGGTTTAGCCAAATCCCACTAGGTTTATTCATATTATCTTCACTATCATTCAGTTCTAAGTAGTTTACATAGTTTCTTTCATTATATGGTCATTTACCTATATATTTTACTAGACTTTTCAGGTCATCAAGGATAAATTATGCAGAAATGTCCATAAACTGTATGCATTTATACAGCATCCATTCAACATGCCCTAAATTCTGGGAGCTGGGCAAGGAGTAGTTATACTATACAAATTTCATGGAATTCAAATATTAACTGAACCTACAAAGAAAACCGCTTTTAAGTTTCTATTGAAGGAGATTTCTCCTCTTCTCTCTCCCTATTTTATCTTCTCCAACCAAACAATTCAGTCACCAAGCATACTGCTGTGTTTATCTAGAGGTTCTTAAGTTTCAGAAATATGTCTGGTAGAGTTCGTGGCTTCATTATTTTAAATGGCTATGGAACAAATTGAACTCTTCAGTTTTTTGTTGAGATGACAGATTTTTAGGGTCGTAGGTGGACAGAGAGTTTGATATGAGCAACAGAAATTATTGCTTTAAATGTGTAAGTTAACACTTCACTGCGTATCAAGATGAGTCCACCCTTCTACTTGGTCTCCAAGGGACACAGATGGCTCAAAATCCTCTGTGACATTGGAAAGAGGAAAGAGACGTGAGTTATATTTGCCCTTTGGCTGTATGTTCCATTGGAATTTGATTAAAGAGTATTTTACTTTGTTCACTGTCCTTTTAAAAGCATTCAGCTCAGTGAAAGGTTGAGTCAAAAGAGGCGGCTGAAAATCTTCCCTGTGCTCCTTCCCCATGGGTTTTGTAACTGGTGGCAACAGAATCACTTCCAGGCAAAAAATACGAAACTGCTGACTCGGTAGACGGTTACATACATCCTAATCCATGCTCAATGAGCCATCAATGATCCATTGGAGGGTGTGGGAAGAATATATTAGATCATCCATTTCTAGTTATTTATTCATCCTTTTAACATTTCTCTTTTGGTGTATGTTTTATACACACAAAAATGTATGCATAATGCATGTTATATATTACTCCAGTGATATATATACAAATATATGCACACACACATTTTTGAGTAATTAAATATATGTATGGAGAAAACAGAAATGTTTTCCTGATGAAATTTGCAATATAAAAAGAAAACACACACACACAAGTCCACCGGTTTAAAGGATAGATCCTGAAGCCTAACTGCCCATCCACACCATTTTAAGCACAGCCCTAGGGACTCTCTCAGCCATATATTCCCATTTCATATCTCGGCATTCCTTTACTGACCTAATTCCTTATGATGACACTAAAGCTTTCAGTCAAATTCACTCTGTCTTTTCCTCCTATCTTTTCTTCCTTCCTATTCTCTTTGTCCAAGATCCAGATTATTGCCACTCAGTTCCAGAGATTCCTGGAATATTTTACCTTTCAAGGTAGTGAGCAATACTGCACAGCAACCTAGTATAATCCCTGAAAGTGTCTCCTGACTCTAGAGAAAGTGAGGATCTCATTTAGTAACAGCGCTCGCTGGAGGCCGAGGACTTTAAATTCTTTGATGCTGCTCCCAAGGAATGTGTGAAAAACTGAGATGAGGTGATTTTCGTGCAAGGTTACGAGATGATTCAAGGTGTTTTAAATGACCAAGTTTCTGAGTGCTATGCTTGTCCCTGCTAGAATCTTCAGTGGGCCCACAGAAAACCTTTGACCAGGGGCTGTATTAGNCTTCCTATTCTCTTTGTCCAAGATCCAGATTATTGCCACTCAGTTCCAGAGATTCCTGGAATATTTTACCTTTCAAGGTAGTGAGCAATACTGCACAGCAACCTAGTATAATCCCTGAAAGTGTCTCCTGACTCTAGAGAAAGTGAGGATCTCATTTAGCAACAGCGCTCGCTGGAGGCCGAGGACTTTAAATTCTTTGATGCTGCTCCCAAGGAATGTGTGAAAAACTGAGATGAGGTGATTTTCGTGCAAGGTTACGAGATGATTCAAGGTGTTTTAAATGACCAAGTTTCTGAGTGCTATGCTTGTCCCTGCTAGAATCTTCAGTGGGCCCACAGAAAACCTTTGACCAGGGGCTGTATTAGCTATACATCTGTGCCCTTTACATGTTCCTCACATGGTGGGGCTAACACAGGACACTGCCCTCCCAGATCCCAGGGTCTGATTGCCTCATTAAAATCACTTGAAGCAGTAGAAAGAGCAAAATCTTTGTAAACAGAAATAACTACACTCAGATCCCAACTCCCAGATCCACCCAAGTTATGGAAACCTGACCAGGCATATTAATTAGTGAGAACAAGCTCCAAATCTTAGTGGCTTGAAAACAACAAATGGTTCTTTCTCACTTGTGTTTCAAATCCATGGGCTGTTTAGAAGTGCTCTGCTTGGCCTTAGTTATGTGGACTTGAACTGATGAAACAGGTGTGGAGAGAGAGCACACGGTGACCCATAATCTCACGTTCCATCCAGATGAAACTCACGTCACTCACACTCACATTGCTACACCTAAGCCGACACAGTAGAAAAGGGTCATCTGATCATTTGCCACAAGGAGAACCAAAGACATTTGAGAAGCCTCACAAATGACTACCACTCCAAGTCATTTAACCTAGATGCCCCATCTTCTTTGTTAAAACAAGACAGTGATGAGGATAAAGATAGGATACATGAGAACTGTTGTTTGTAGAGGATGAAAATCCCATGGACGGAGGAGCCTGGTGGGCTACAGTCCATGGGGTCGCTAAGAGTGGGACGCGACTGAGTGACTTCACTTTCACTTTTCACTTTCATGCACTAGAGAAGGAAATGGCAACCCACTCCAGTGTTCTTGCCTGGAGAATCCCAGGACAGGGGAGCCTGGTGGGCTGCCTTCTATGGGGTCGCAGAGAGTTGGACACGACTGAAGTGACTTAGCAGCAGCAGCAGCAGTGTCCAGCACAAATGTGTGGCCAATGGCTGAACTTGATAAATATTAGTTCCCTGTGGCCTATATTTTGCCCCCTTTCCTCTAAATATGAAAACAGATGAAACTGGTAGAAGAAAGCCAAGGGCCCAATTTCTAATTCCACTGAGAAGAGAATGGAAATAGGCTGCAATAGCAGCCAGAGGGCAGGAGGCCAGGGGAGCCAGCCAGGCCTCAAGAATCAGAGAACTTCATTACCTAGAGGATTTTTTTTTTTTTTTTTTTGCAGTAAATAACTAACTTTCTAGAGAACCCAGGTGAAAAAGTTCACAAAGGGGTCACAAAGGTAGCTCATCTCTAGGAGTCCAATGAATGGTGTGCATCTCAATGTAGCCTGGTGCTTTCATTAACATATTTAATCATGCTTTTATCTTTAATCGGCAAATGGCTTAATAGTGTGCATTGTATTCCCAGGCCTGAAATAACAATGGTTATGTGGTTCCATGATAGATGTTTTTAATAAAATCAGTAATTACCCTTTGTGTGTATGTGTGTGTGTGTGTGTTGTATTATCTTCGTTTCCTTTTTAATTTTGGCTTTTAGGTATGTGAGGAAAACACGAGACGCAGGTTGAACACTCAGAATGCCATTTCTGGCGTTTGGCTTTATTTTAGTAGTGCCTGCATAGTGGAAAGGAAGGTGTATTTGGTGGTGTGGATTCTAATGCAAGCGTCCTATAGACTAGCTGGGCTTGGCAGCAGAGTGTGGCTTTGGTGTTAGGTCAGCTGGATTTGAATTCCAGCCTTGTGAGGGAGGGTCAGTCGAATGACCCCTCTTGTGCTGAATTCTAAATCTGTAAAACAGCATACGAGTATTCCTCATAAAGTTGCTGTGAAGAAACAGAAAGATGCTTAAAAAGTAATTTCATTTAACAAGCACTTAAACAGCCTTAACTATGTACCAGAAACTATTCTAAGTGATTTAAGTATTAACTCCTTCTATCCTCAGTGCAAGCTTACCAGCAGAGGTACTTTGAATATGCCTGCTTTATAGATGAGTAGATTAAGACACAAGTTAAGCAACCTACTCACAGCTAGTTCAACAGCTAATAAGTGGCAGAGCTGGAACTAGAATGCAGACAGTCTGCCTCCAGGGCCCATGTACTAAACATGTGAGCTGTTACTGCTGCTGTTATAGGTCCCATAAGCCCATTTTGACTTAACAGATGTGGCTTCTAGAGTGGACATGGATGTTCCATATACAACCTGTTTGACCTTCACATGGCGTCAGAATACCTTTTGCTTTAACACATGTTTCTTGTAGAACTGCCTTGTGGTATAAGGTTACAGATTCTTTTCTCAGTGCGATACAGAACTGACCTTTATTCACACCCACTGTATCTCACTCTCCCAAATAGTTCAGGATATATATTTTAAATAATCTGATTATCTCTAACTATATTATGGAAAGCAAATCACACTGAACCTTAGTTCCTTACTCTGTAAAATGAAGCTGTACCTCTCATTTTGGGCTTCCCTGGGGTCTCAGCTGGTAAAGAATCCACCTCCAATGTGGGAGAGCTGGGTTTGATCCCTGGGTTGGGAAGATCCCTTGGAGAAGGGAACGGATACCAACTCCAGTATTCTGGCCTGGAGAATTCCATGGACTGTATAGTCCATGGGGTTGCAAAGAGTTGGATGTGACCGAGCTACTTTCACTTTAAAGGGATAGAAACTATCAGCTCTCATTCTTCAGCAAATATGTGCTGAGTGCCCACTTAGATAGTCTCTCTGAGTTCTGTGGCTTTTTAACTACTTCTTCTTAGGGGCTTCCCTGTTGGCTCAGATGGTAAAGAATCTGCCTGCACTGTGGGAGACCTGGGTTCAATCCCTGGGTTGGGAAGATCCCCTGGAGAAGAGAATGGCTACCCACTCCAATATTTTTGCCTGGAGAATTCGATGGACAGAGGAGTCGGGCTGACTACAGTCTATGGGGTCACAGAGTTACACAACTGAGTGACTAACACTTTCACTTTCTTAGGGGGAAAGGTCTTGGTAGTTTTAATCAATCCTGACCCAGCAGTCTTGGGACCCTCTGATCACAGAGTTGGAGATATCCTTGAGAAGGAAAACAAAATAGGTTGTGAAGTCTAGCTCCTCCACTTGTAGAAGAACATGTCACCCCATCTTCTGAGCCCATCTATATAAGAAGGTTACTCTCCTAAATACCAAGAATTTTTTATTGAAGTATAGTTAATCTCTAATATTGAACAGTATATTAGTTTCAGGTATATAGCACAGTGATTCAGTGTTTTTGAAGATTATACTCCATCATAAGTGACTATAAGAGAATAGCTATGGATAAATAAAAAATAGTAGATTCACAATATAACATTACTTAGCTGGGAAAAGATATCAATACTAATAAAGGCAAAAATATGGAAGAATCACAAAACCACTCTGAGTAAAAGTAGCCAGACACAATAGAGTACCCACTATAAATTCCATTAGATGAATTACAAAACAAAGTTAAATTTATAATGATGGAAACCAGATCAGCAATTGCTTGGAGAGGGAAATAGGAGTCATCCGGACTGAAAATGTGTAAGAGGGAGGGCAGAAATCCTTCCACGTATACTGACTGGGACAGTGGTTACACAGCACATACATCTGTACAATTCATCAATTATGTAAATCAGTTATACTTTGATAAAGTGAATAAATAAATTTCTTGATACCTGTTATTTTACTATATATCTAGGGAATCACCAAGAAAAAAAGTTTTTGTTTAAAGAACACACACACAAAAGACAACAGCTATAATTCTAGGTGCTATACAACACATCCTTGCTGCTCATTTATTTTATAGAGAGCAAAGTGTATCTGTTAAACCCATACCCTACTCTGCCCCTCTCGACTCTCTTCCTTTCTTTGGTAACCACACATCTGTTTTCTATGTCTGTGAGCTTCTGTTTTGCACATACATTCATTTGTATTAATTTTTATATTCCACATGGTATCATATATATGATATTGTTTATTCATCTTTGACTTAGTCCACTAAGCATAATATTCTCTAGGACCATCCACACTGTTGCAAATGGAAGCATTTCATTCTTTTAATGACTAATATTCCACTACACACATACACACACCCCACATCTTCTTTATCCATTTGTCTGTTTATGGGCACTAGGGTTGCTTCCATGTCTTGCCTTTTTAAAATAATGCTGTTATGAACACTGGGAGTATGCATTTTTTTGAACTGGTGTTCTCGTTTTTTTCCAGATATATACCCAGGAGTGAAACTGCTGTCATACTGGGTAGCTCTATTTTTAGTTTTTTAAGGAACCTCCATACTACTTTCCATAGCCGCTGCACCAATCTATGTTCCCATCAACTGTGTACCAGGGTTCCCCTTTCTCCACATCCTCTCCAACATTTGTTATCTGCAGACTTTTGAATGATAACCATTCTAACAGGAATAAGGTGATATCTCATTGTTAAAAATCAAGAAGCTGAGAATACGAAAATATGCAGCATAGTGCCAGAGCAAGGGTGAGAAGGAAGGTTGTTTCGAGTTAAATTTTATCACGTACAAGAGACGAGGACCTTAAGTGCACATGCATGATGAGTGCAAAAGTACCATCATGTTGAATACATCTGGGATCACATTGTTTCTAATACCCACTCCGCTTTCATGGCCTATGGGACCAACAGCAGAATCAGTTTGCAGGACTGTGCATTTCTAGGGCTATTGGAGAAGACAGTAAACAGCTTAAATTCCTTGTAATTAAGAAGCTTGTGTTGGGTAGGAAAAAAGGAAAGTCATTTCAGAAAAGGTTTGATACTTTGTTTCATATGGGAGCAGTATTATAATCACTTCTCATTTAAAACCTTGGAAATTTGATTCAAGAGGCCCAGTAATGAGGACGGGAGAAGGCAATGGCACCCCACTCCAGTACTCTTGCCTGGAAAAATCCCATGGATGGAGGAGCCTGGTAGGCTGCGGTCCATGGGGTCGCTAGGAGTCGGACACAACTGAGTGACTTCACTTCAATTTCCTTTCCTAGGGACAGTAGAGTATACATTCTTCTTGAATAATTTGGATTGTTTCTTTTGAAATTTATTCCTGGGACTTCGATGGATTCAATTTTGTCTGTATTTTATTTTCCACACGCATGAATTCATACTCTATAAAGCATTAACAACACATGTACACCCGTGGCTGATTCATGTGAATGTATGGCAAAAAAACACCACAATATTATAAAGTAATTAGCCTCCAACTTAAAAAAAAAAAAAAGCGTTAACAACAAAACAAAACCAAAAACAACAACAAAAAGGAGCTCCCAGCAGAGACCCATGGTACAGGAAGAGTGTTTACCAGTCATGCAGGAACTGCCATGTTAAACACAGGGGACCTCAGATCCCCCCAAAGGCAGTTATTTTTCCAGCCCAAAAGATGGAGTAAGATCTTTTCCATTATCTCCTTAGGCAAGACATTAAGACAAAGGGGCAGAACCCAGGGGCAGCGGGGAAAGTAAGTCCCTTAGAAGGCTGATGATGAAGTTGTGAGTTCCTGTAAGCATCTGCGAAGGCTGCTTGCCTCTTTTTCAGAATGAATGAAAGGAAAGCCCCATTCCTCAGACAAAGACTGAAAAAAGTTCAGAATTTAAGATAATTCTTGAGCAAAAGCATTAATAAAGACATTGCTTTTTTCTGCAAATAATAATAAAAGTCTTGAACAACAGAATCATCCTAGCAGAGACCAGTATGAGATAGGAACAGTGAGCAGTCTAGGCCAGGCAGACATTGATCACTCAAGAAGAGAAATTTGAATGTTGCCAGAACAGACTTCTGCCTTACTAACCAGGAGTTTTCACCAACCATTTAAGCAACAGGTCATTATCAATACTACTGAAAGATTCTTTGCTTACTTCCCCTAATTCATACCTTTTTCTACAACAAGAAGCAAACACTATTCCAAATTTTGTGCCAATTTCTCAACTATTTACATGCATAAATATTACAAAATGAATTTTTTTACATTTATGTTGATGGAACCATGAGATATGCATTCCTTTGTAATCTGTGTTTATCTCTCAACAGTAAGTTTATAATTCATCCATTTTGATATTTATCAGTTCAGTTCAGTTGCTCAGTTGTGTCTGACTCTTTGCGACCCCATGAATCACAGCATACCAGGCCTCCCTGTCCATCACCAACTCCCGAAGTTCATTCAAACTCATGTCCATTGAGTCAGTGATGCCATACAACCATCTCATCCTCTGCCGTCCCCTTCTCCTCCTGCCCTCAATCCCTCCCAGCATCAGAGTCTTTTCCAATGAGTCAACTCTTCCCATGAGGTGGCCAAAGTACTGGAATTTCAGCTTCAGCATCAGTCCTTCCAATGAACACCCAGGACTGATCTCCTTTAGAATGGACTGGTTGGATCTCCTTGCAGTCCAAGAGACTCTCAAGAGTCTTCTCCAACACAACAGTTCAAAAGCATCAATTCTTCGGCACTCAGCTTTCTTCACAGTCCAACTCTCACATCTATCATGACCACTGGAAAAAACCATAGCCTTGACTAGACTGACCTTTGTTGGCAAAGTAATATCNTTCACTTTTAACTTTCATGCATTGGAGAAGGAAATGGCAACCCACTCCAGTGTTCTTGCCTGGAGAATCCCAGGGGTGGGGGAGCCTGGTGGGCTGCCGTCTCTGGGGTCGCACAGTCGGATACAACTGAAGCGACTTAGCAGCAGCAGTACCAGCACCCTTCAGAACTCAGTCCAAACTTTGTTTCTTTGGGTAGCCTTCATAGACCTTAAAACAAGCCAACTAACCCTACTGGACACTTTCTAATAACACCATCCTGTCTTCATTTACGTTCATGACTCTATGTCCAACACCCTACATAGTGCCTGTGTGTATGTGTGTGTTTGTGTGTGCATGCGTGTGTGTGTTAGTTGCTTAGTCGTGTCTGACTCTTTGCGACTCCATGGACTATAGCCTGCTGGGCTGTTGTCCATGGAATTCTCCAGGCAAGAATACTGGAGTGGGTTGCCATTTCCTTCTCCAAAGTGCCTTCATATAGTTGATACCAATTAAGCATGTGTTAGATGAGTAAACAAACAAATGATGAAATATTTTGTATCAAATACAAGAGTTCTTACACTCAAATTCACTTGCTTGGAGCCAAGGAAATTTTCTGATGCCAATGGCCTGGATATCTTGGCTCTGCTTCTCAAATGGACCGTTTCTATGTTACATATGACTCTAACTTCCATCCTCATGATGACCAATGCTACAAGTAGCCCTTATTACAATTATATTCACAATCTGAAAGGTCATTCAAAATACTATCATCTAATTCCTCCAGGAACACAGCTTTAAATATCTAATAAATGAATACAAAAATCAATTGCATTTTAAGATGATTCAGTCTTAGATGTCTCCACTTCAACATTATAATGAAGTGACTGAAAGTCGCTCAGTCGTGTCTGACTCTTTGCGACCCCATGGACTATGGGGTCACAGTCCATGGAATTCTCCAGGCCAGAATACTGGAGTGGGTAGCCTTTCCCTTCTCCAGAGGATCTCCCCAGTCCAGGGATTGAACCCAGGTCTCCCACATTGCAGGTGGATTCTCTACCAGCTGAGCCACAAGAGAAGCCCAAGAATACTGGAGTGGGTAGCCTGTCCCTTCTCCAGGGGATTTTCCCAACCCAGGAACTGAACCAGGGTCTCCAGCATTGCAGGCAGATTCTTTTGCCAACTAAGCGATAGAACTGTGGCCATATAGCTAAAACTTTTCTGATACAGTCTTATTTTTCAAACATTTGGGCCCTTGCTCTCAGAAAGTGCATCTCACCTGTTGGTGCTGAGCCCTAATCTTTTTTCTCATAAAACCCAGCAACTATCCATTTATGGTCCTGCCACTCATCAGTTTGTCACAACTTTCTGTCTGAATCCTTTTATGCTTCCTGCCAGGCTTAACTCTCATCGAAAGGAGTTCAGATAAGTTTGCAACTCTCTGTGTGAAACACAACTGATCTTTTTATTCTAAATTTACTTGCTCCCGTTTTAGCACATAACCCTGATCAGGTTTCCTCATCTCTGAGATGGAGTCAGACAGTATCTCGCACAGTGTATGGCATTCTGGAGGTCCTCAGTAAAGGCTAGTGGAATATAACTGCTGAATTCAGAAGAAAAGCAGAATCCAAAAAAGAATGTCAGTTGAAGGATCTATTTGGCCAAAGCAAGGAAGGGTATCCCAAGAGTGAAAAGCCTCAGTAAATAGCATAGGTAAGGGTGCCCTAAGACTGCCAACGTCTCATGAGACTGTCTGGTGTCTGTGATCCATGAATGGTCACATCTCAGAGGGAAGGAATGGAGAAAGAGGGACCTACTATTGACAGTAGTTACCAGCAAGTTTAGAAATACCTTCTGGATGCCCAGTTCTAAGTAAATTTTAAAATCTTGAAGAAATTACCTTTACTTCTGAGCAACTTGTCAGAACCAAAAAATGACTTGATGGGTTTGCCATTTGCAGAAGGAATAGGCTTTCTATTGAAACATTAGTACCTGAGCTACTGTGAGATGAGTTTATTTAGCTCTTCTCCCCCACTCTCCAGCTCTGTGTTTTTTCATTCCTCCACGTCTTTATGAGCTGTTGGCTAGAGAATGCTGCCAGAAGAAGCCTTCACCATTCATGAGCACATCAAGCCTGTTTGCTAGATGGAACTATGTTGATTCTGGATGAGTTTATAAGGCCACGGACTTGCTATTTGCTTCTAGTCATTAATCGATTCCATGTATCTTGAGAAAATAAAGGTCTTGTACATAGGCTGATGAGTTAGTTTCCACAGAGTCAATGAGAAACTGGAAGTGATTCACTAATACATAATTTTGGAGGGAGACTACACTTTCTAGGATGACCTTCTTCTTCAGAATGGGGGGACCAAGCTAGGAAGGAACTTCTCTGAACCCTCCTAACTATCCCGGCCATCCATTCCTCAGTTACTCATACCTGCTGTCAGCCAGGCACTGGGCCACATGGGAGTCATCCATAAAGAATGAAGAGCATAGGGGTAAAGCCAGACACACACAATCACAATGTAACCTGTTACATGCTATGTCTGAGTGATGTATGAACTGCTATGTGAGCACTGAAGAGAGAGCAGCTCCCTTAGCCTGGAGATCCTAGTGAAGACTTTGAAGAGGAGCTAACTTTTGCAATCAAACTAGGAGGAAGAAGAGGAATTAACCAGGATAATTTGGGGAAGGAAAACAGATGCCCCTGAGTTCATTGCTGTTGTTTAGTTGATAAGTCCTATCTGACTCTTTTGCAACCTCATGGACTGTAGCCCACCAGGCTCCTCTGTCCAAGGGATTTTCCATGCAAGAATGCTGGAGTGGGTTACATTTTCCTTCTCCAGGGGATCTTCTCAACCCAGAGACTGAATCCGTTTCTCCTGCATTGGAGAGTTGGTTCTTTACCACTTTACCACCAGGGAAGCCTGAGTTCAGTGTTACCTATCTGGCACTCCCCTTCATGTTTCTGAGAATACCTAGGCATTACCTATAGAACAAGGCTTCTTTGGACCAAGGCTTTTTCCCTGACTCACTGGATCATTCAATCATCACCTTAAGCTGTCAGCTGAGGCTAAACGAAAGGGGAACAGGGGGTGGGATTCACGCATTCAAGTTAACCGTAACACAAGGCACATATCCGCAAACACGGCTTCTGATTTGATAGAGGTGCTGTGAAGCCCAGCACTTGCTTTTTAGAAAGAAAAATGAGAATATAATTTACAAGATAAATTTGATATGAGTGATCCCTGAAACACACTTGGAGAAACAAGGTCCTATCGTCTTCCCTATGACACAGTGCCCGGCACAATGTCCCACACCTTCAAACCCAACACACAAGTGAAGAAATTGAACAGAGCAGCCAGCAACTTAAGATCTAAGACCAAGTATAACTCCTGCTGCCCCCTGATTGGTGGTATATAGATTCCATCCACCTTTGATGTGAATGTATCTTTTTTGGAATCTAAGAAAGTTGGTAACTTAAAATCCAAAAGTTAAGGAGATATTAATAGATGCTCAAGTGCCAACAGTGGTTTATTCAGGGATAAAACTTTCGCTGTTTATGTTAGGTTGAGATGTTCTAAAATGTTAGCATTTTGCAATGAGCGTATCTTCTTTTATATTCTGAAGAACAGAACAAAGATCATAGAAAACTGAAAATTTACTGAGGGTGGGATGTTAGACATTGGGCAGTCTTCTTTGTGAAAAGGGATTATGAACAGTCAAAAGAAGGGCTTCAACAGAAATTGAAAGAGAAGTGAGGCGTCTATAAATTGATTACCTTCTTATTGACTACGGTTTTCACTTTAGGACTGCAGATGTGCCTGACTTACCACAGGGAACATTCATAAGAAAGTCAACAACTATTCTTAGGGACTCAGTGAGCAAATATGTATTGAATGCCTCCTGACTACCAGGCCCTCTTGATTCCCATGACTGGTACTTTCATTTTGGAATGCAGCCAACCATGAGAGCAAGTGACTGGCAGCAGACCAGACTAGGGGCAGATGCTCAAGAATAAGGCCCCATGTAAGAGACTAAACACAGAAGCGTTCCCGGAAAAGTCAGGTTTTGGATAGATGTCGCCTGTCCTCCAACTGCCCTGCAGACACAAACCTTCACAGTATGTCAGAGAGGGAGGGGCCCCCAGCACGCAGTGCAGCCCTCTGATTTCACTGAGATACAGGAAAGAGAAGAGACTCGGTCAAGTATGTGCTACCTGAGTACTAGTGCTTTTGTCTGTCTGCCAGATGCTGGAGCTAGAAAAATTATCTGACAGGGTCCTTATCCCCATGGAAGCTAGTGAGATAAACAGAGACCCAAACTAACAATTTGCCGTACTTCAGTATGGTAAGTGACGATAGGGTTATAGGGTTCATAAACATGGGTTTGGAGAAGGCAATGGCACCCCACTCCAGTACTCTTGCCTGGAAAAGCCCATGGACAGAGGAGCCTGCTAGGCTGCAGTCCATGGGGTCACTAAGAGTCGGACACGACTGAGCGACTTCATTTTCACTTTTCACTATCATGCACTNGTGGTATATAGATTCCATCCACCTTTGATGTGAATGTATCTTTTTTGGAATCTAAGAAAGTTGGTAACTTAAAATCCAAAAGTTAAGGAGATATTAATAGATGCTCAAGTGCCAACAGTGGTTTATTCAGGGATAAAACTTTCGCTGTTTATGTTAGGTTGAGATGTTCTAAAATGTTAGCATTTTGCAATGAGCGTATCTTCTTTTATATTCTGAAGAACAGAACAAAGATCATAGAAAATTGAAAATTTACTGAGGGTGGGATGTTAGACATTGGGCAGTCTTCTTTGTGAAAAGGGATTATGAACAGTCAAAAGAAGGGCTTCAACAGAAATTGAAAGAGAAGTGAGGCGTCTATAAATTGATTACCTTCTTATTGACTACGGTTTTCACTTTAGGACTGCAGATGTGCCTGACTTACCACAGGGAACATTCATAAGAAAGTCAACAACTATTCTTAGGGACTCAGTGAGCAAATATGTATTGAATGCCTCCTGACTACCAGGCCCTCTTGATTCCCATGACTGGTACTTTCATTTTGGAATGCAGCCAACCATGAGAGCAAGTGACTGGCAGCAGACCAGACTAGGGGCAGATGCTCAAGAATAAGGCCCCATGTAAGAGACTAAACACAGAAGCGTTCCCGGAAAAGTCAGGTTTTGGATAGATGTCGCCTGTCCTCCAACTGCCCTGCAGACACAAACCTTCACAGTATGTCAGAGAGGGAGGGGCCCCCAGCACGCAGTGCAGCCCTCTGATTTCACTGAGATACAGGAAAGAGAAGAGACTCGGTCAAGTATGTGCTACCTGAGTACTAGTGCTTTTGTCTGTCTGCCAGATGCTGGAGCTAGAAAAATTATCTGACAGGGTCCTTATCCCCATGGAAGCTAGTGAGATAAACAGAGACCCAAACTAACAATTTGCCGTACTTCAGTATGGTAAGTGACGATAGGGTTATAGGGTTCATAAACATGGGTTTGGAGAAGGCAATGGCACCCCACTCCAGTACTCTTGCCTGGAAAAGCCCATGGACAGAGGAGCCTGCTAGGCTGCAGTCCATGGGGTCACTAAGAGTCGGACACGACTGAGCGACTTCATTTTCACTTTTCACTATCATGCACTGGAGAAGGAAATGGCAACCCATTCCAGTGTGCTTGCCTGGAGAATCCCAGGGACAGGGGAGCCTGGTGGGCCGCCATCTATGGAGTCGCATAGAGTTGGACACGACTGAAGTGACTTAGCAGCAGCAGCAGCAAACATGGGTTTGGGAATATACAAGGCTGTCACACAGCATGGTATGTGACCCTTTGTCTCATGTATCACATGGGAATGGGGCCTCCTGAATACAGAGCCATGGATGGAATTGGGGTATGGGGTCAGCCACCATCAGCTCATAGGTTCAAGTCCCAAGCTCCTCAAGTTCTTTGAGCCTCGGCTCCCATGTCTGCAGTTTATACCTCATAGGATTGTTTGTGAGGCTGATATAATGGGTACACAAGTGCTCAGAACATGGTAGGCTTTCAGTGAATAGAAGAACTCTAGCCATTCAGGCACCCATTCAGATCCGTCTACGACAGGGACACACCCATTTGAAGACAGGAGAAGGTCCCGAGGACGAGCATTTGCTGTATTGGGCCCATCTATCTCCCCAGACCTGAGAGCAGCCTCCCCCCTGCCCCCCACCACTTCTGTCCCGAGAACCCAGGAGTTGTTTGAGCTTGGCCAGCCACAGGCTCTAGGTATAAACCCAGTCTTTCAACACATACTTCTCCTTCTTCCCAAAGCACACCTATAGCTCTGGGAAAGAGGCCCCCAGAACTACATTCCCCTCCAAACAATGTCCCACTAAGCCCCAGAGCTAGCTGGGAAAGTCATTTAACAGAAGCCACCCAAATGCCCCTCTTAACGCAGGGAGAGGTGCGGGAGCTCCAGCAGCTCCTTTAATGCAACTGGATTAATTGCCTGCTCAGAAAACAGCTCGATTCTAAATGATCCTAAATGGCCTCTAATACCTGTAATCTTCCCTCTACCACGTTGCCCTGCTGCATTGCTAAAGTGGGGCTGGTTCTGGGAGCTGGTTTGCTCAGTAAACAGCAGGCAGCATTGCGGGAGGCCAAGGAAATCAGGCTCAGTTCCAAAGGAAGGCTGAGAAATTGATGAAAACGCCACTGGCCTATTCACCAGCCTAATTTGATTCCAGAAAATCAAGCGGAGGAATTTGGGCTGGCTTGTTTCACATGCTCAGTGTTCCTTTGCAGGACTGAGCAATCAAAAGATACAGTGTCAGCTCTCAGCCCAGGCCTGCAGTGGGGGGTCCCTCTCGAGGGCCTCACTTTCCTTTCTGAAGAGGGAGCTGCATTGACATTGTGACTCCTGTCTGTCAATCTACTGGGGAATCTCAGGGGTTAGGGGCTGGGACATGAAGGGCTGTGAGCATGGCTTCGGATGTGCACTTGCCTGTATCTATAGGTGAATGTGAGGCTTAAGAGAATGGACTCTGGTTGATATCATGGCTCTGTCATTACTCTTATGTCACCTTGGGCAAGATACCTTTTAGTGCCTCAGTTTCTTCGTCTGTAAAATGGGGGTGACTATAACAGCATCTACCTCAAGGCGTTTTTGTGAGGATTAAATGCCTTAATATATATATGCCTAAGGTGCCTGACCAGTCTCTGGGTCATGGTGAATATTCTGTGTTTGCTTGCCCTGCCTACATGTGGCCAGGTGAGCTGGTGCCTGGGGTGTGGCACCGAGATGTCTCAAGAGCATCAGATGCCTTCTTCTCCTACTGAACAAACACTGGAAGCCTATCCATCTTCTCACACGTGCTGCCCACTCTGTAATCGTCCTGCCTAGCTCTGCCCTCTCTGATCATGTCTGCAGTTTCCATAGAGACCCACACAGAGGGAAGGCAGGGTCACCTGAGTGGGGAAACAGGTAGGGAGAAGGTGGGCTAGCTCCACCTGGAAAACAGAAGGTGGGGCAGTCAGAAGTCTGCATTTCCCCCCTGCAGGCCAGTGATGGTGAGGATCAGGGGAAAAAAGTCAGACCTGCTCTATCTGCTTGAATCTCCCACTAATTGAGCCTGCCACTGCCTGTACTGCCTCCTCCTTGGGAGCTTTCACCACCCCCCAGGTTTGGCCCTGAGAGGTCTTCTGAGTCTTCGGCAAACAGATACGAGAAGAGCATGTGTGTGGATTTCCAAAAGGCGAGCATCACGCATGACAAAGACATCAAGGACAAGATGCAGAACTGTGGTGCTGGAGACCACACCCCAACAACACTGGCCACTTAATCAGCATTAGCACCAGAGACTTAGGTGCTGACAGCTGTGCCTGGTCTCACTTCACAGCTGTTTACTCTCTGCACCTGATGCACACACCTGCTATTGGCTGCATGTGATCAACTTTCTTGTGCCTCAACTGCGTCCTCCATACAATGGGGCTAACTATCGTGTCTACATCGTAAGGTGAAACGGGGACGGAAGGGGCACAGCAACCGTGGTTAGCCCTTGTTGCACACGCAGGACTCACGCAGGAGCACTCAGGTGCACGCCTCATGCGCACCCTCTCACTGGCCCTTCCCGTGACCCATGTGTGGCGAGCCTTGCTGTCCATCCCCTCCCCACGCAGATGAGAAAACAGAGGAAAGAGGACGGTTCAAGAACCCAACCCAGTCACAGAGCTAGTAAATAAGGAGCTTTTTTCAAGATCCTGGCACATAAAAAGTACTCAATAAAAATGCAGCTGCTTTGGCAGCTATCTTAAGTGTGAAGCTTTGGGGGAGAAAAAGGGCTCCCAACCTGAGAAGGGTACCAGAGAGAGGGAAGGGTTGACGGAACTAGGTAGTGATGCCTGGGGAAGGTGCCGGCATTGATGGTACCCTGAAAAAGAGAGACTGGGGACACCTCTCTGGGGTCCTCATGGCAGGGCAAGTCTTGAAATGGGCTTGATTCATAAAGGGCTGGCAGCTGAAGACCCAGTACCCATTCCAAGGCCACCAGGAGCGGCTGGAGTAGATCAGGGCCCCACACAGACAACAGGGGCTGTCAGGAGTCACTTCATCTCACCCTCTGAGTGACCCCATCTGTGAACTGGGCATATAGATACCTACCCTGCTTATCAATAGAAGGCTGTGGAGACTCACACAGACGAGCCAGTCGGACGATTCCTCACACTCTCAGAGGAAAGAACAACTTCTCGGACTGGGTTTAAGGCAAAAAACAAATGTCCCATGAGATGGAAACCTGAGACTCCTGGTGGGGGCAGGAACCCAAGCATGTCAACGTTCAACCATTCATAAGCAACAGCTTCCCACAGGCCAGGCAATTTCTCCTCCTCAAAGAAAACAAGCAGCTAATGCTCCAAAAGCTGTCTATGCCCTAAATGTTATCTTTAATCCTTACAGCAATCCCATGAGATAAATCTTGTTCTGATTTCACAGAAGTCAAAACGTGATTTTCCCAAGAGATTAAATGATTCACCCAAAGGCAGAAAGCTGATGATGTGGGAACTCTAGGTATGAACCTAAGGCGATCCAGCTCCAAAATTCTTATCTACGGTTCGTATGCTACTCTCTCTTCCTAATCCTACTTTACTCTGCCTCTGCATACCTGTTGAGAGACACTGCACTCCTGTGTGTGGACATTTTTCTGTTAGCAACCTCACAGGCTATGAGGATGCTATGACTCTTGCAGGTCTCTGGCTATGCAGCAGAAAAATGAAGGTAGTAACAGTTCACTCACTGGGCTCAAAATGAATTGAGGACGTGCACATGAGGAGGTTCCCACTCTCCCTATTAGTTGTGTAGATGTGACACCAGTTTGGGGCTAACAGATTGCCAGAAATGAAAATATTCCTTTAAGTTCAAGTGTTGATAAAGATGGGAGGAAAAGATACTCTTTTATACCACTGGAAGCACCAATTGGTAGAATTACCTAGGAGAGCACTTTGGTAAGATACAGCAAAATCTAAAATTTTACCTCTATACAGTTACCCAAGGGAAATGCCCTGTGCCCGAAGAAGCAGGTTAGGGGAGGGTCAGTAAAGAATTTATTTTGGGGACTTCCCTGGTGATCCAGTGGTTGGATTTCTCTCTGCTGCAAAGGTCAGGGGGTGGGGAGTGCAAATTAGATTCCCGGTTGGGGAATGGGAAACTAAAATCCCACATGCTGTGCAGCAGAGGCTGAAACAAAAAATTACTTTGGTAATGGCAAAACTGTATAGCCAACCAAAATGTCTGAAAGTGAAAATGTTAAGTCACTCAGCTTTGTCCAGCTCTTTGTGATCCCATGGACTACAGCCTGCCAGGCTCCTCTGTCCATGGGGATACTCCAGACAAGAATACTAGAGTGGGCTGCCATGCCCTCCTTAGGGGATCTTCCCAATCCAGGGATTGAACCCAGGTTTCCCACACTGCAGGCAGATTCTCTACCATCTGAACTACCAGGGAAGCCCGAGAATACTGGAGTGGATACTCTATCCCTTCTCCACGGGATCTTCTCAACCCAGGAATCGAACTGGGGTCTCTTGCATTGCGGGCAGATTCTTTTCCTGCTGAGCTACCAGGGAAGCCCCCTGGAATGGGTAGCCATTACCAAAATGTTGGTCCTGGTATATGTAGCCATTACTAAAATGTCAACTGATGGACTAATGACCAAGTAATTACAGTATATCCTTATGTGGAATATTCTCCAAGCAGTAGAGTTAATGAGGAAAAAGTAAATTCTAGAATACTAGTAAATATCTTTAAAAAACTCAAGCATGACAATAGGTTTTATAACACATAGAGAAGTATGAAAAGCACTAGATTAAGCCTTTTATACTGATAAACATGGTACCTACAAAGCAGTGGGGGAGGGCCACAGGTCAGAGTAGATTTGGTATTATCTAATCCGCTCTAATTTTTCACAAGGCAAATTTATATTCACATCTGATTTATGTATTTACAAAGGTAAAATAATTGTAGTAATAATTATAATGTATTAAGTGCTAGGTCTGAGTATTCATTTTCATTTGAAATAAAACAGATCAGTTAATAAATAAGCATATGTGGATCTGCTCTAATTAGTATACTTTCATATGCCACCTTTTTAAAAAACTGCAACAGGAATAATCATCTTCACTATGCTGATAACGAAATTAAGGTCCTGTGTAACCAACCTGCCCTGTTCATAAGGAAAAAATTAAGGACTGAAAACTGACAGTCTGCTTTCAAGTTTGGATCTCTTTCCATCTTGTCATTCATTCAACAAGTCTGAGCATGACTCAGAGCCCGGGCACCTTGCTAGGTGCCAGGGCTGCATCAGGGGACAGGACGGACATGCTCCCTGACTTCACTGCCTCACAGTCCGGTAAGGAAACTAGAGACCCACATGCCGTCAGGACTAAGGGACTATGCTTGGGCTTCACAGAGAATAGCTTACCCTTTACTGATCTGAAACAAAACAGAGAGCACAACTAAACAGCTAGATTTGGGTCTCTCACATCATCATAATGGACATGAACTTGGGCAAACTCCGGGAGACGGCAAGGGACAGGAAAGCCTAGCGTGCTGCAGTCCATAGGGTTGCAGAGTCAGACATGACTGGGTGAATGAAAAACAACTCTACCACCATAAAGTCCACCACTAGTGTGGCCTGCTGTTTCAGATTCTGGTTCTCCCAATTGATTCTTCAATCAGTGATCAAAATTAAAACTGTGATTGAGCATTAACTTTGTGCCAGGCATCATCTAACATGTAAATGCTTTAACATTTGATTTTCTTTTTTCTTTTTTTTTGATGGAAAGGAAGGTTGCTTTATTTCAGATGCCTGCAACTGGGGGAGAGGGGTGGCAGATATCTATCTAAAGGCCAACTCCCCACACTGACAAGCAGGGGGTGAGAGAATTTATAGACAGGCAGGTGCAGGGGATGGGGGTGTGGGGGTGTGGCGCTACATGCAAAAACAGCATAGTCACAATGGTCTGACCAGCATCATCTTGAATGTTTTAGGTACAGTTAGTCTTCAGTTCCAGGGTCCATTTGTTCCAATTTCTTTGTGGTCAATTCTCAGAATTGTGGAAGCTCATGTCCTGGGTACAGTCTGCTCATTTATGTAGGTAATTTCTCCACCTCAGGTTTTAGTATCTATAAGACAGCTCACAGGATATGGCTCAGATTATCTACAGCCCTTGAGAAAGAACTGAAGGTCCTTACTATGCTTGATGACTACATTATTATTAGTCTCCTTAGACAGCTTTCCTTTGTTTAGCATTTCTCTGATTAAATTTATTCTGTTTCTGAGCTCATTGTTTGTGTTTTCTTTTATTATTTTTTTACTTTACAATATTGTATTGGTTTTGCCATACATCAACATGAATCCGCCACGGGTGTTACACGTGTTCCCAAACCTGAACCCGTCTCCCACCTCCCTCCCCATACCATCCCTCTGGGTCATCCCAGTGCACCAGCCCCAAGCATCCTGTATCCTGCATCGAACCTAGACTGGCGATTCATTTCTTATATGATATTATACATGTTTCAATACCATTCTCCCAAATCATCCCACCCTCTCCCTCTCCCACAGAGTCCAAAAGACTATTCGATACATCTGTCTCTTGCTATCTTGCATACAAGGTTATCGTTACCATCTTTCTAAATTCCATATATATGTGTCAGTATACTGTATTGGTGTTTTTCTTTCTGGCTTACTTCACTCTGTATAATAGGCTCCAGTTTCATCCATCTCATTAGAACTGATTCAAATGTATTCTTTTTAATGGCTGAGTAATACTCCATTGTGTATATGTACCACAGCTTTCTTATCCATTCATCTGCTGATGGACATCTAGGTTGTTTCCATGTCCTGGCTATTATAAACAGTGCTGCAATGAACATTGGGGTACATGTGTCTCTTTCAATTCTGGTTTCCTCGGTGTGTATGCCCAGCAGTGGGATTGCTGGGTCATAAGGCAGTTCTATTTGCAATTTTTTAAGGAATCTCCACACTGTTTTCCATAGTGGCTGTACTAGTTTGCATTCCCACCAACAGTGTAAGAGGGTTCCCTTTTCTCCACATCCTCTCCAGCATTTATTGCTTGTAGACTTTTGGATCGCAGCCATTCTGACTGGTGTGAAATGGTACCTCATTGTGGTCTTGATTTGCATTTCTCTGATGATGAGTGATGTTGAGCATCTTTTCATGTGTTTGTTAGCCATCCGTATGTCTTCTTTGGAGAAATGTCTATTGAGTTCTTTGGCCCATTTTTTGATCGGGTCGTTTATTTTTCTGGAGTTGAGCTGTATAAGTTGCTTGTATATTTTTGAGATTAGTTGTTTGTCAGTTGCTTCATTTGCTATTGTTTTCTCCCATTCAGAAGGCTGTCTTTTCACCTTACTTATAGTTTCCTTTGTTGTGCAGAAGCTTTTAATTTTAATTAGATCCCATTTGTTTATTTTTGTTTTTATTTCCAGTATTCTGGGAGGTGGATCATAGAGGATCCTACTGTGATTTATGTCAGAGAGTGTTTTGCCTATGTTCTCCTCTAGGAGTTTTATAGTTTCTGGTCTTACATTTAGGTCTTTAATCCATTTTGAGTTTATTTTTGTGTGTGGTGTTAGAAAGTGATCTAGTTTCATTTTTTTACAAGTGGTTGACCAGTTTTCCCAGCACCACTTATTAAAGAGATTGTCTTTACTCCATTGTATAGTCTTGCCTCCTTTGTCGAAGATAAGGTGTCCATAGGTGTGTGGATTTATCTCTGGGCTTTCTATTTTGTTCCACTGATCTATATTTCTGTCTTTGTGCCAGTACCATACTGTCTTAATGACTGTGGCTTTGTAGTAGAGCCTGAAGTCAGGCAAGTTGATTCCTCCAGTTCCATTCTTCTTTCTCAAGGTTGCTTTGGCTATTCGAGGTTTTTTGTATTTCCATACAAATCTTGAAATTATTTGTTCTAGTTCTGTGAAAAATACCGTAGGTAGCTTGATAGGGATTGCATTGAATCTGTAGATTGCTTTGGGTAGTATACTCATTTTCACTATATTGAGTCTTCCAATCCATGAACAGGGTATATTTCTCCATCTATTAGTGTCCTCTTTGATTTCTTTTATCAGTGTTTTATAGTTTTCGATGTATAGGTCTTTAGTTTCTTTAGGTAGGTATATTCCTAAGTATTTTATTCTTTTTGTTGCGATGGTGAATGGAATTGTTTCCTTAATTTCTTTTTCTACTTTCTCATTAATAGTGTAAAGGAATGCAAGGGATTTCTGAGTGTTGATTTTATATCCTGCAACTTTACTATATTCATTGATTAGCTCTAGTAATTTGCTGGTGGAGTCTTCAGGTTTTCTATGTAGAGGATCATGTCATCTGCAAACAGTGACAGTTTTACTTCTTCTTTTCCAATTTGGATTCCTTTTATTTCTTTTTCTGCTCTGATTGCTGTGACCAGTACTTCCATAACTATATTGAATAGTAGTGGTGAAAGTGGGCACCCTTGTCTTGTTCCTGACTTTGATTTTCATGTTATCTCTATGAAATGGCTGATATTACAATTTCCATTATACAAATGAGGATAGTGAGGCACAGAAATGAAAACACACACACATAAAACAAATAAAAATTTGCTTGATGTTTTATACTTAGCAAATTATAGAGCCAAAGTTCAATGCAGGAACATTTCACGCTTGATGTCTAATGTGAGATCCCCAAGTTAAATGTTCCAAAGTGCCCAACAGAACATGCATGTATCAAGGTTCCTTCTCCTAGTCTTCCATGAAATCTGAGCATATTCACTGAGTATTGGATTGCCTCTCCTTTTTCAAGAGTCAGGGGTGGCTGGAAAGAAGATGACAGCATCGGTTCTTTAGGACTAAATCTCATGTCGCCTGTTAGCAGAAATTAAGAGGCTCTGCAGAGGTGGTTGACTTTTTCTTCAGCAACTGCACGTGTGTAAGAGCCTCTTGACCATAGTCCCCTAATCAGAGGAGCATCTTGCTAATTGTCACTAATGGGATTAGCAGAATTAATTGGCTATTCAAAAATATTACATATCAAGCCACATAGGGACTAACCTGGGCCATCACTGGGAACATTACTGCTCAGTATAGAGAGTAGCAGACAGCTGGCCTCCACAGGGACATCCCGACGCTCTCATTCATTCCTCTCATGCGTCGTGAGGAGTAAGCTATGTGTTAGAGGGATGGCCAACTCATCATGTAACTCATTTGGGCTGTCTCACTAACAGCAATCTGCCACCTCCGGGGCCAATCTCCTGCAGCATAGAACCTGTTCACCCCCACCTCCTCCCCCGACACATTAGACTCTTCCATACTTCCACTCCATGGAAGTATCTCTAATTCTCCTCCTTGGGTAGTTCACAGTGATACATACAAACTTCTATTTCACCAACACTATGGGACCAGTTTTCCGTTGGCAATAGAAGCTCAGGGTCAGATACTATGCTGTTTTCATTGCTGTATCCTCAGATTTTATTAATAATTACAGTGTGAGGCATTCTGTAAGGCTCAGAATTTGCTGACTGACTGCCTCTGCCTCTCCAGGCTGTGCACATACTTAGTTTGGTTCTGAATTCAAGGGCATGGATTTAGGGAATGTGCACTTTACACTGTCAGGGAATAATGTGAAAATACTACACACAAGATTGGTTATACTTTTTACCAGGCTGGGGAAAAAAAAAGCCATATGCCACAGAATACTCAAACTCAGCATTTTTCACACTAAACACTTTCCTCCTAACTCTGATGTTCCTATTGTGTGTTTCTGATCCTGGTGAATTAAAAAACTAAGGAATCACCATCCCTTTCTTTATTTTCCCCTGCTTTAATCAGGGGTTAATTTCAATATATCTATCTCTTTAACTGGTCTCTTATCAGAGTTGTCATAGTCTAAGTCATAGCATTTCTTACCAGACTCAGGTATCGAGGAAATGCATCAAACATGAAAGATAAAGATCAAGACAAATATCATATAATATAGCTTATATGTGGAATCTAAGAAATGGACACAAATGAACTTATTTACAAAACAGAAATAGACTAACATAGAAAATAAACATGGTTATCAAAGGTAGGGAGGGATAAATTAGAAGTTCAGGATTAAAATATACACACTACTAAATACAAAAGTGAGGACTTCCCTAGTGGCTCATATGGTAAAGCATCTGCCTATAATGCGGGAGACCCGGGTTTGATCCCTGGGTTGAGAAGATGCCCTGGAGAAAGAAATGGCAACCCACTCTAATACTCTTGCCTGGAAAATCCCATGGATGGAAGGCACCTGCCTATAATGCGGGAGACCAGGGTTCAATCCCTGGATCGGGAACATCCCCTGGAGAAAGAAATGGGTACCCACTCCAGTACTCTTGCCTGGAAAATCCCATGGACAGAGGAGCCTGGTAGGCTATAGTCCATGGGGGTCACAAAAAGTCAGACATGACTGAGCGACTTTCACACACACACACACACACACACACACACATACACACAAAAGCATGAAAAAGATAAGCAGAACAAAGCAATTTGGAGGGAAATGGATAATTCAGGGGTGAAGATAAATTATAAAACTATTATTAGCATCCCCAGAGACATAAAAGAACATATCATAAAACTATATACAAAATGTTAGTGGAAAAGGAACATTCCCAAAACAAGAAAAAGCCCTTGGAAATTAAAAATATGGTAGTGTGTACTAAAATTCAATAGAAGGGTCAGAAGATGAAGCTGAGGATATCTCTTGAAAAGCAGAGCCAAAGAAGCCAAAGATCTGGAAAAGAGCAAAAACAGGAGCCAGCAATCCAGCAGTTCCAACCAACAAATAATAAAGTTCTAGAAAAGGAAAGTTGAGAAAATGAAGGGAAAGAAAAATCAGCAAAAAGAGTTCAAGGAAGTATCCTCAAAGTCAAAGGCATGTGTGCCCAGAATGAAATAGTACATCTGTGTCCAACAGAAATGGATAAAAAGTGATCCACGTTAAGGTATGGACCTATGAAATGTTAGAACTATGAGACATTGATGACATCCAATAAAGCTGGGCTGGGGGATGGGAGCAGGTAATAATCAGGAATCAGAATGGCTTTAGTTTTCTCAAAAGCCATGGTGGCAGGGAGGGTGGGGGGTTGGATATCCTTGGTGGTCCAGTGGCTAAGACTGTACACCCAATGGAGGTGGCCTGGGTTCCATCCTTGGGTAGGGAACTAGATCCCAGATATCGCATCTGAAGATGCTACATGCCTCACGAGAGATCCAAGAACCCATGTGTTGCAACTATGACCCAGCACAGGCAAATTAAAAAAAAAAAAAAAAAGTGATGTTGGGTGCTGGGATACAATAGGAACTATACCTTCCATTGGAATGAAATTATTTCCAATCAAATCACTCATTTAGTTAAGGGTTGACAATGTAAGTACTCCACATGTTGGCCTCCTGGACACACTTCCTCAGGAAGCTGCTGAAGGAAGTATCCCTCCAAGACAAGGCAACAGAACAAGAAAAAGGAAGCAGAGGTCACAGGTGCCATGACACAGGAGAGATGCACGGAGAAGATCTGGGCTGACGGCGAAGGAAGACCCCAGGATGACAGCTGCGTGGTAGGCAGAGAGAACAGGCCAGAGGCTCTGGGAGAGCTTCCTGTGGGAGGATGAAATTTTATAAAAACTAAGAAGCACATGAATATCTGGAGAAGAGCTTGAGATAACTGGCAGAGAGTTTAGGCTACATCAGGAATAAAAACATAAAAATGAAGCAAACAAACCATAAACAAGGCAAATGTTAGCTTCAGGGAAAACATAATAGTTCTGAAGGAAAGGAAAATAATCATAATTCACTGCCTGGTTCAGTTTTGAATGGCATTTACATGGTCAAAATATTGTCAACACTGAATACTGATCTAACCAAAATTAGGATATAATTTGATTAGAAGGATAGGGAAGCTGGATGGGAAGGCCTGTGAGTGTGTTAGGAGGGGGAGCAGGAAGAGCTAAATTCTCTTCCTCAGTGAGAAGTTAATAGATAATGGTAGGGACTTCCCTGGTGCTCCAGTGGCTAAGACTCCGTGCTCCCCATGCCGGGGGCCCAGGTTCAATCCCTGGCCAGAGAAATAGATTCCACATGCTGCAACTACGAGCTCACATGCCCCTAAAAAGACTTTATATGGTGCAATGACAACACGATACAGCCACTTAAATACTTTTAAAAATAGATAATGGTGAAATGGAAAAATTACAAGTACTAATAAAAGTTGCTAATTTAGAAATACAGGATTAACACAATCATAAGCAGGTCTGTATTTGGCAGAGCTTCCCTGGTGGCTCAGAGGTTAAAGCGTCTGCCTGCAATGTAGGAGATCTGGGTTCGATCCCTGGGTCGGGAAGATCCCCTAGAGAAGGAAATGGCAACCTACTCCAGTATTCTTGCCTGGAGAATCCCATGGCCAGAGGAGCCTGATAGGCTACAGTGCATGGGGTCACAAAGAGTCGGGCATGACTGAGGGACTTCACTTCACTTCACTTAAGCAGGTGAAAAGTGCTTGCTAGTGGGAGAGAAGGGATGGGCCTGTCCCTGCCCCTAGCACACACTAAAGAACAGCTTGATTCTGGGCATGGACACCTTGGATAAGAAAGTTTAAATATGAAGAAAGCTGCACACTATGATGCCAACATTCCCTGGGTTGATTCAAATGTAATTCCAATAAAAATGCCGAGAAGATAATTCTAAATTTTGTAAGAGAAATGAACACTGAAAAACTCTGAAAAGAACATTAAGATGGGAGTGAAGAGGGACAGGATGGGTAGCTTAGGTTTCCCAGATATTAAAGCCTATTTTAAGTTTTAGTAAATAAAGTTGTATGATTCTGCTACACTAGTGGACAAAAGGAATACATTAAAAAAAAGAGAGAAATAGATCAAAACACACCATGGATTTAGACTATGGTAAAGCTGGAACAGAAATCAATGGGAACAGAGATAAATTATTTAGTAAATAGTGCTTGGTGGCCACTTGGGGAAGAAAAATGCAATTGGATCCATATTTTACATGAAGGTGAACTTCAGAAGGATCAAAGCATCAAATGTTTAATGCAAAAGATGAAAGTATAAAAGTAATAGAAGAGACTTCTATTTATTTGTAAATTTAGAGTGGGGAAGGTACAAGTGTGACACAAAATCTAGAAGCCATAAGAGGAAAGATTAATGACAATGTATTACATAAAATAAAAAATAATCTGCATGGCTAAAGTCACTATAAAGCAAAGTCAAATGTCTAAACTGGAATAAATTAGAGCTCACAGTAGTTTTCCTAACACAGAAACAAACACCACAAATCAATAAAATCAAGAACAACTACTCAACAGAAAAAAGGGCACAGGAGATAGTTCCTAGGATGAAAAAATATATATGACTCAAACATTTGAAAAGATGCTCAAATTAATTTACAATTCTAGTCATAGAAACTGATATTTGACTGAGTTACAATTTTCAAATATCACATTGAAGAAGTTAAAAAATGGATACAATATACTTTGTTGGTGAGAACGTAGGAAAAAACAAGTGCTTTTACATTTTTCTATAAAAACGGCAATGTTATACAATCTCTATGGAGAAGATAATTTGGCAAATCTACGAAAATTATATCCACAAACACCTTGGGACCAACAATTTTCCTTCTAAGAATTTTTCTGACTAATATACTCACATATATATGAAACTATGTTTATAAAAACAAATGACTTAGTTATACATCCATTAGCATGAAAATACCAAATCCATTCTTACATCCACGTCATGATACAGAGCCTGAAAGTGCCTTTATGTGACAGAATAATTTCCAAGCTATAGTAATAAGTGAATAAAGCAAGATGCTAAACAGTAGGTCTACTTATACTTTTGTTTTTTAAAAAGGTGTTGGGAGACTATGTGTACATTTGCGTGTGTGTTGTGTGTTAATCGCTCAGTCTTGTCCGACTTTCTGACTCCATGGACTGTCACCCGCAAGGTTCCTCCGTCCATAGAATTCTCCAGGCAAGAATGCTGGAGAAGGTAGTCATTCCCTTCTCCAGGGCGTCTTCCTGACTGAGGAGTCACACCTGGGTCACCTGCACTGGCAGGTGGGCTCTTTACACTGAGCTGCCAGGTACACATGTGCTTATATGTGTATAAAATATAAATGCTTCTCTGCTTATCAGCTCTGCTTTTGGCTTAACTGCAGGAAGGGGAATGGTGCAGTTGAGGGCACACACCACATGGAAAGGCGCTTTTCATTGTACACTCTTTTGTGCCTTTTGAATTTTGAGCTTCAGAGACACATCACTTATGTAAAACTATAACATGCTGAGTTAACTTAAAATTTTTAAATATGCCATTTTAGGTGTTGTAGATTAAGCAAGAAATTCAGAAAAATGGAAAATACTTGGTTTAGACATGGAAACCAAGAAACATTAAAATTAATTTTGAATGATCCTATGTACCTACATTCACAGAAATTACTCCTTTCTTCAATTATATGAATTAAGGCAGGCTGCAGTCCATGGGGTCGTGAAGAGTCAGACACGACTGAGCGACTTCACTTTCACTTTTCACTTTCATGCATTGGAGAAGGAAATGGCAACCCACTCCAGTGTTCTTGCCTGGGAAATCCTAGGGACTGGGGAGCCTGGTGGGCTGCCTTCTATCGGGTCGCACAGAGCTGGACACGACTGAAGTGACTTAGCAGCAGCAGCAGCAAGCTCTCCATATATATGTGAAAGAAATACTATTAAGTGAAAGAATTGAAAATATATGTTAAATCCTATACATATGTAGAAGATAGATTATTTTACACATAAGGAAACAGGTGATTTTTATTAGAAGAAGAGTCTCAGAATAAACTGAAAGAGAAAAATCATAAAATTACCCCAAGTGACAAAAAAAATTTATAAAGCTCAACTTCTACTTTCAATTAAAAACTCTGAGCAAACCAAGAATGAAATAGAACATCCTTACCTAAGTCTTACAGTTAATAGTAAACATTTCTGAGAAGCTTTAGAAACATTCTTTTAATATTGGCAACAAAACAAAGATACCATCACTGGTTCTGTTTATCACAAAAAGAGGAAAGCAACGGACTAAGGTGTAAATACTAGAAGGGAACAGATACAATTTTCATTATTTTCAGATAATACAATCATATATACAGAAAGTGTAACATAATCAACAAATAATACAATAAATAAAAGTTTTACTAGGTAGCCAGACACAATATCAACTCAGAAAAATCAATAGCATTTTTCAACACCATCAATAACTAACTAAAAAACATAATAAAAAAGATATCATGTACTGTGGCAACAAAAACTATAAAGTACACCTAAAATTAATCAAGAACTCATAGGACCCTCAATGAAGATGGTTTTAAAAAATCTAATGAAGGACATGGAGAAGTTGAATAAATCCAGGCATTACATGTTCTTTGAAAGAATAAAATAATATAACCAATGTACCAGCTTTTTTATTAATCTATAAACTCAATGCAATCTCGTAAAAATTCAAATTAGGTTCTTTTTTGAAGTAGATAAACAGTTTAAAATTTATAAGAAAGAATAAAAGTCCATGACTAGCTAAGGTGAGGCATGGAAACATGCCCTTTCCAATGCTGAGAAAGAATGAAACAGCACAGTTATAGTAGAACTGAGCAGCGAGCTCTGAGACAGGCCACTGAAAACATACGAATGTATTAAATGATGAAAGTTAGATTGCACATCAACGAGTAAGTAAATGTGTTAGAAATATTGTCACTCTATGGAGAAAAATAAAATATAATACACAAAGGTGGATTCCAAATGAATCTAATACCAACACATGCAAAGTAAAACAACTGAAAATAATAGGAAAAAATACAAGAGAACACCTTTACAATTTAAAGGTGGAGTACTTTGGAAAACCTTAAAGGTACATTTCACAAAACATTGAGGAATTTTATTATATAAAAATTATGGGTTTATGTTCACTAAAAACAGAACATAGATTAGGAAAAGCTACCTGCAATGTCTAAAATCAATAGCTGAATAATATGCAGAATATAAATTTAACCTGTGAAAATTTAATAAAAAAGACAGGACTCCTTCCTCCAAAAAACAAGCAAAAGTTCTACAAATAGACCATTAATAAAGAAGTAGAAACCTAAAATGCTAATAAATATTGGGCTGAAGTTTAAATTTACTGCTAGTCAGAGAAATGAAAGCCAAAACAATATGCTGTCATTTACGCTTAGAGGCCGACAAAAACATAAGAACACTGATACTGCCAAGTAAGGGCAGAGCTGAGAGGATCTAGGAACACGCAACCACAACCCTGGGAGTGTAGCTGTTCCAACTAATATACATGATCCAGAAATTCAGGCCCTGATTTACAGTCCAAAGAACTTCTAACAGAACCCTGTAAGTAAAAGTACATCAGGATGTTCACATGTGGGGGTGAATTCCCCACATGTTCACATGTTCACATGTGGGGCACCCATTCTGGGGGAACAGATAAGAAAAGTGTAGAATATAATGCAAGGGCTAGAAGGAATGGGTGAAAGACTAACTCGGATTAAATTTTAAAAATATAATGCTGATTGGAAAAAAGGATGCAACAGAAAAAGCTATCAGTGATTACTTTGTGTAAATCTAAAATACTCACAATTTTTAAAAATGCATTTTCCCCAGCACACAAACAAAGGAATGTAGATTAAACGCATTAAAAAGCCATTGGGGAGGGGGAAATGAGACACAGGGCTGATCAAATAAATGAAGGAAGAAGGGTTAGAGGGGACTTCCTGGTGGTCCAGCAGCTACGATTCTGTGTTCCCAATGAAGGGGGCCTGGCTTTGATTTCTGATCAGGGAACTAGATCCCACATGCCACAACTAAGACTTTGCATGCCTGCAACTGAAGATCCAGCACAGCTAAATAAATACTTTTTTAAAAAAGGAGGAGTCCTTTACAGACCAGTATGATTAGACAGCATAAACGAGGGATATCATTAATTCTACCTACACACGAGGCCAAAAAGAAAGTCAGTTTCATCTTATCTCCACAAAATAAATATTGAGCAAGTATTATAAAATCACCCACGTGAAGAGGCATCTGCTTATTCATCTCATTGACTGAGAACCCTGTGTAAAGGCATTTCCTTTGGTAGCAGTCCACCATCACAGCTGCAGAATGGGAGGGAAAGGCTGTCTTTCATGTTATGTATAATTTCCAGCAGCTGGCTATGTCCCATTGCCTTCTCTCCCATTGGTCAGACACACCTAAGGTATTTCAGCACCACCAGGGAAAGCTGTTGTCGGGACATTCTCAAGGGTACAACTCCATCCTGATTCATTTCTATCTCAAGGACCTACCTCATTAAATCATTGCATGAACAATTTTGAACTTAGCCAGAAGTGCTTAGACAAAGACCAGTCTGCTTCAAATAAAAAATGGGCATAAACCTGTGAACTGTTTGAGATTTGGGGTGAGGGGAAATCTGGGATGTGGTCTGGTATAAAATTGAAAAAAAATTAAAGCTTAAATAAAAAATACAAAAAAAAATTATAGATGAAAGATAATCACACACACAAAACATTTGCAAGGATTTCTACGCGTCGATGACCCTCAGTAAATCTCCCTCTATAAGGTGTGTGTTATATATATTTAGGCATATTAGACTTTTTAAGGCATTGATCCTGGAGTGTTGATTAAAACATCTGCCTTGTTACTCTATCATCATACCCTGCGCAGAGCAGGGCCACTCCCACTTCATACGCTTCCCAGCGGGCTCATTCTTTTAGAAATAGTCATCAGGCACACACACAAAAAGCAATTTAAATGGTTCATCTTTCCTCTTTTCATCCATAGACAAATTTCAATAATTATCTTAGTCAACCCATTAATTAGTCTAAATTTGCCCAAGCATAATTGATGCTGCCTACACAATTTTCTATAAAAATTTGAAATGGATGGCTAAACAGAGATTTTTTGTTGTCTCTGTTTGTTTGACTAAGTGCATTTTCCCCTTATGCAAAATGTGTTAGTCAATGCTTATCTAGTGTAATAAGCTAGCTCTTGGTGTCCTTGTCTGCATCTGTGATAGAAAGAAGTTGGAATCTCACAGTTTAAATTATGCATTGTCAATTTCTAACCTGTTAACCCATGGTCTGCTCCTTGAACTCTCTTGAAAAAAAAAACCTTTCATCACCTTACTTGTTGAAGGAGGATATGGTTGCCTGTGTTTGTCTCCTGGAAACCTTCTCCTGTCTTGGCTTTCCTAGACGAACACTGGTCTGATTTCTACCTTCAAGTACCCATATCTTTGAGTACGTTTTGTTTTTCTGGCCCTTTACTTGTTGGGTTTCCCAAGGTTCCATTCTTAGACCTCTTATTTCGTAGCACAGGTAACCTGACAGATCTCAAACCTTCATCAGCAGATGAAGGAGGATGGTCCTTATATATCAATACCGATCTGTAACTCCAGCACTGCTGTACGTAATTCTTTTCTAACATCTAGACCATTCTCGTCAGCAGATTCTGTTTCTCGTGTAAATGATTAAGTGAGTATGGGGAAACCTGCAACAGCATAAAAACTGGAAGGTTTTTTGCTCGGTTCCTAATGAAGATGAGACTGTAATGAAAGACTAAAAGAAAAGCATAACTTTCAAACCCGCTTCGTTTACATGTGAAAGAATAATGTTTCAGTGATCCTAATAGGGAAGGATGCTGACTGGAGATACAGAAAAAGCAGAGAGAGTAGAATGTAATATTCAGAAGCAAACACAAATATAAATTAAAAAAAATCAGAATCTAAAGGTGCCGTTTCAAAAGAGCAAAATGGTGCTGGATTATTCAATAGTACAAACTGGCATAGTTAAACATATGAAAAATAATCTACCTCACCTCAAATAAAATGACAGGTAGAATAAAACTCTCAGTGTAGTACAAAAGCAAATTAAAAAATGATACAATTTAGTAAATATGAAATTTGTTTCTCTACTGGCAACTTGCAAAGACAAAACATTTAAAATGGATAAACTTAATCACATAAAAGATAATATTTCTCATTACCAAAGACTTAATATATGCAAAAGTAAAATCTTAGTGAGAAAATATTTCCCATACATAGAGCCAACCAAGATTGATGATGCTAATATATATTCTTACAAATCAATAAAAAGAAAAAATGAGTCCCTACAAAGAAAAATATATGAGGAAGGTAAATTGGTAGCTTACGAAAGAAGAAATACAAGTAGCCAGGAAACATGAAAAACTATTCCACTTCAAATATCAAGAAACTGAAAATTAAAACAATATGATTTTCGACATAAGATACTGTCATGAATTAAGGAGGGCATGGCAAGTCACTCCAGTATTCTTGCCTGGAGAATCCCATGGACAGAGGAGCCTCGTAGGCTTTGGTTCATAGCGTCACAAAGAGTCAGACACAACTGAAGTGACTCAGCATGCATGCACAGTCAGGGATTAACATGAAAAATAACTTCAGGTATTGGTGAAGGTGCAGGGTAATAAAGAACTCCCTTCACAAGTGGTACAGTCAATTTTAGAGGTCAGATTGGTTCTCTATATTCTATATCTACAGCTAAAACCTCAGTAACAGGAATAATTTCTCACTCAGCAACTCTATTGCTAGCAATTTTTATGAAAAATATGTATTGATGCATGTGTAACAATGCTCTCTGAAATGGTATAATAATGGAAAATTGAAATGACATAAAAATTCAAAGAAGCTAGCTCAAATCAAATGTCTTTTCCAAAGAGTTCCTTAAACTTATTTCCATTTCCTCACCATGTCCGAAGAACTGATGCTTTTGAACTGTGGTGTTGGAGAAGGCTCTTGAGAGTCCCTTGTACTACAAGGAGATCAAACCAGTCAATCCTAAAGGAAATCAGTCTTGAATATTCATTGGAAGGACTGATACTGAAGCTGAAACTGCAATACTTTGGCCACCTGATGCAAAGAGCTGACTCATTGGAAAAGACCCTGATGCAGGGAAAGATTGAAGGCAGGAGAAGGGGGCGACAGAGAATGAGACGGTTGGATGGCATCACCGACTTGATGGACATGAGTTTGAGAAGGCTCCAGGAGTTGGTGATGGACAGGGAAGCCTGGTGTGCTGTAGTCCATGGGGTCACAAAGAGTCGGACACAACTGAGCAACTAAACTGAACTGAACACCATGCCCCATTTTGTCCCAAACCCGTACCAATCTTCATTCAGTCCTTAAGTCTTAGTGAACTCAAAAAGTTGCCAATGGCCTCTGTCACTAAATTTGAGGTACACTCTTTGGTCTTTAGCTCACCTGATACTTCAGCAGCATTCTACACACCAGGCCCTTTCTCTCCTGAAATTTTCTACTTCCCAAACCAATTATGGCCAGTGCTCTTTTCTTGCTACTTTACCTGTATTTTCTCATTAAACACTGGCATTCTTCAGGCCTTTTCCTATTCATTCTCAGTACAGGTGCTTCTCAAAGTAAGGCTTCTGGTCTAGCATTATCAGTATCATCAGGAAACTTGTCAGAAATACAAAGTCTTGGGCCCCACTCGAGACCTACTACCCGCTCTAGACCTACTAAATCTCTAGGTTTACAGACCTAGCAATCTGTATGTTAGTGACTCCTCTCAGAGTCTATGACGCACGTGAATGTTTGAGGCCCACTATAGTGCATTGCTCTTTGCTAGCGAGAAGAGCCAGAACAGCAAGTGATCTCATGCAAGGGCATGGGAGACAGGATATACCTGATTCACTACTTTCCTCTGCAAGTATTGTGACCTTCAACTGATGACTTAACCTCTCTGTGCCTCAGTGTCTTTAACCATAAAATGGCCCAATAACTGTGCCCACCTCTTAAGCTTATTGTCCGGATAAAATGAGCTAATTCATGTCAAGGCCCTGGGCTAGTCCTGGCACAGAGAAAGGGCCCAGTAAATGGAAGCATCCGTGCTCATAAGCTGATGTCTTTAGGCAGACCTCTTCTCTGAGCTCCTCACCTACAGTCTCTCAGTCTGCTTACCATCCCTACCTGAATGTTCCTCAGGCACAGGTCCCCAGATGAACTCCCAGTTTCTGCGCAAGTTGTTCACCTCTGGGGCTTCAGCCTCAGCCCTGGCCGCCTCTGTTTCTCAAGGCAGAAACTCCAGAGCCAGCTATGATCTTGTCCTGTTTTACTCATCACAGCTGGCCAAAGGCCAAGTCCAAAATCTCTGGAAGCCACCCAACACGTCTTTGTCTGCTCTTCTAACATTCCAGTTAGAATTCACTACCATTTCCACATACGGCTCCTTGCTGGCCGGCCTTCTACTCTGCTCATGTTCACTGATGCATTCTCCTCACAGGAGTCAAAGGGGTTTTTCAAATACAACAATTACATCATGCTACCTCTCTGCTTAAAAGACTCTAGACACTACCATCACATTTGAAGAAAATCTAAATTCATCTCGGTGGTCGAGAGCCCTGCCAGGACCACGCATCTGTCCAGTCTCCATCCTTACTTCATGCCCTCTCCCTCTCACTGATGAGGAACCTGGTTTTCCTTCAAGTCCTTGGATGCACAGAGGTTACCCCCTGTGAGGGTCTTTTTAGGGCTTCCCTGGTGGTTTAGTGGTAAAGAGTCTGCCTGCAATGCAGGAGACCTGGGCTGGATCCCTGGGTTGGGAAGATTCCTCTGGAGGAGGGCATTGCAATCCACTCCAATACTCTTGCCTGGAGAATTCCATGCACAGAGGCTCCTGGCAGGCTACAGTCCATGGGGTCACACAGGGTCGGACACAACTGAGCAACTAAGCTGCAGCAGGGTCTTTTCAACTGCCCGGGAAGCACACCTGGAACTCCTGGATCTGGTTAGTTGCTGTTCTTCTGGCTCCAGGGGAAATGCCAGTCACCTCCTGTGATGGTTAATTCTGTGTGGCCATTTGACTGGATCACCCTGATATTTGATCAAGCATGACACTGGGTGTCTGTGAGGATGTTTTTGGATGAGCTTGATATTCAAACTGATAGACTTACAGCAGATTGCATTTCCTAATGTGGGTGGGCTTCAGCCAGTCAGCTGAAGGTCTGAATAGAAAAAGGCGGACCTCACCTTGAGTAAAAGTAAATTCCTCCTGAGTGACTGCTTTTGAGATGGGACATCATTTTTATCTTGTCTTTGGACTGGAACTGAAACATCAGCTCTCCCTAGGTTTTGAGCCTGGGAGCCTTCAGACTGAAATGGTAAGCCATCAGCATTCCTGGGTCTTGAGCTTGTCAGTCTCCATAATCGTATAAATTAATTCCTTATAAATAAATACCTACATTTCCCATTAGCTCTATTTTCCTAGAGAACTCTAACATACTTCTTTAAGTAGTTTTCCATGATGCCCCAAGACGATTTTTGTTGACCCTTTATACACATAGACATATATATACACAGGCTGAATGCCTTCTTTGCAACACCTAGCTCTGCTGAAGCTCTCTGTCCAGACCACAGAAAATATGCTGATTTTGTTCACAGTTCTATGACCAGTACTAATGCTGTGCTTGGCAGTTACTAGACTTACATTTGTGGAATAAAGACCTATGTAGAATAATCTATCCCATTTTTTAAAAGATGCACTGTAACAATATTTGCTATCATGATAAATTGTGAGATATATAAAGCTACAGAAATGTATAAACATTATAAAACTATGTTTATATAATATAGAAAAATTACTGCATATAAAAACAAGATTGCTTAGCTCTGGCTGGTTTTTCTGCCTCTTTGCTTCTAAGTTCTCTGACTTGAATATGCACTTACTTCTGTAATTAGCATATTTAATAACAAATATTACTATGAAATTCTTCTGCATATCTAAAATACAATAAAAATAAAAAGCTGGATGATATCAGCAACATATGAAACAACATGCTTCTATTTTATATGTAAAGATCTCTATAAATCAATAAGTAAAAGACAGGGATGTTTTTACAAACAGGCAAAGAACATAAATAGATCTCTGTATATAGACTGTCTACATTCAGAAATGACATTAAGATTACTGATGGCCTATGTGCAGCACCACTATTAACTAAGAAAGAACAACCATAAA
>SJYV01017829.1:0-26358 GCA_006410875.1 Neotragus pygmaeus
GCTGCATTGCTTAGTCTTGTTGGCTACCTTTTATGTGGAAAAAGGAAAACAGATTCATTTTCCCATCGGCGACTTTATGACGACAGAAATGAACCAGGTAAAAACAACTTTCAGAACTTCACCTGTACACACTAGTTTTAATTAACTGAAGATGCTAATGTTCACTGCATTATCTAGATGGGATTTAGAAAGTCACATGACAGAAATGAACTAAAGATTTATTCTGATCTACTCTCTTTCTCAAAGAACGTAACCAAAATAACTATGGGCCTGTTAGTGAAGTTTTAAAACCATTTGGAACTGTTGCTCATCACATCACAATTGGTTTTAAGTAATCCCAGAACCTAAAACATAGCATTATAAATAGTGTTAGTCACTCAGTTGTGTCTGATTTTTTGCAATCTTATAGACTGTATGTAGCCCACTACACACTCCTTTGTCCAGGAGGAGTGTGGCAAGAATACTGGAATAAGCTGCCATTTCTTCTCCAGGGTATCTTCCCAACCCCCTGGAATCCAGGTCTCCTGCAGAGCAGACAGTTTCTTTACCATCTGAACCATCAGAGAAGCCAATGAAAAACAATGGTATGATATTAAGAACAAAATTGCCAGTTTGTAAGCAAAAAACTGGAGCCATTCTCCATCATTGTTGGATCTCTTAGTAGCAGGATTTTGAACAATGATTTATTCTAATTGGATGCTCTTCCAAAGCTTACACATATACAACAAATTTACACATATAGAGTAGCTCTCTAGTAATTAACTTGAGGCTCTAAAAAAGAATTTCTGAAGAGCTATATATTTGGATACATAAAGTCAGATATACCTTAATTCAAAAATTTCCCAATCACGTGATGGAAAAAAAAGCACCACATCTATGGATGAGAAATGCTAAGAATAAAGTGCTGAGTTTGATCAGTATTAACTAGAACAGAAATGAAATCACTTCAAAAGCTTGACTCATCTCTTTTTAAAAAAAATATTTCAGGACAAAAAAAATCTGGTTTTTGGCTTACACAATAGACTCTGGCTACCATCAAAATATAGTTAAATGCCCCTGTTGAGTCCTATTGATAATATATTGTTATTTTTTATAATTTTGGATCATTACTGATATATTGCTGATTTTCAAAAGCAAACCCATTAGTTGTAAATTTAACTGAACTCTGTTCATCTACATCCTGGCCTTTATAAATCTGTTTATGGATTTCTAGCAATCCATAAAAAATAAAAAGTAGCACTTTTCCAAATTGAAGGATAGGATTTTAAGGTTTGGGAGATTCCAAATTTTTTTTTAACTTCATAATATTTTCTTTAAATGTTATCACATGTAAAAGGTCAGTCTGTCAACTTTACACAATCTAAGATGTTGTGATTGAGGCATAATGGAATAATTCAGTCACAACAGTTTTACTTTTTCAAGGTAACTTTGTGTCATCCCTTTCAAATCCATAAGACTCCTGGGAGCCCAGTTTGTAAACAGAAGGCTTAAGGACCAGGTAGGATCTGAGACTACCTGGCTGAATAATTAGATGACTAATATAGCTAGTAAATAGTCACTGTTTTAGTATTCAGAAGCCTAGAACATTCCAAGTTTTCTATAAAAGTAAATTCAAGATCATTAAAGAAATAATAATTAGTTGTTTGTAGAAAGAAAAAAAACTAACCATGTTATTAGTTACAAAATCTTAAGTGTCCGATAACCTGGATCTATCAGAAGCAAACAGAAGCTTTTACAATTTTTTTTTATCTCCATTGCTCACCCGTAAAGATATTAAGACACTTGATAAAATAATGACACTGATTTTAAAAGTAAAGCTCTTCACTTTTTAAAAATCACTTAACACCAGAAGTAAAAATTCTGAACATGTTGGGAATTCCTTGGTGGTTAGGACTCTATGCTTTCATAGCTGTGGGCCCAAGTTCTAGCCCTGGTCAGGAACTAGGATCCAACAAATGCACAACATGACCAAATTTTTAAAAAAATTCTGAAGTTGTCAACACAGTTCTGAATTCACAAGATTCAAAAGTCAATGAGACATGTTAATACTTCCTTATACCAAATATTGCTAGACTTCTGTTGTGGATCTCTCCCGTAGTTCCACCAGCAGTGAAATTTTGGAAGTTAAACTGTTCTTAGTTTTAGAAAGAAAAATGTGGCCTGATAAACAACTACTTATTTAAATTCAAAACCAGTATCTGAAAATATCACATAAAAATGTAACTATTTGCTCATCCAGAACAATTCCTTTGGTCTAACAGATGCAGGAGTATGCATTCCAGACTGTCACTATAAAACAATTTTTTTGTTGCTTTTTTAGTTCTGCGATTAGATAATGCACCGGAACCTTATGATGTGAGTTTTGGGAACTCTAGTTATTACAACCCAAGTGCAAATGATTCATCTACTTCAGCAGGTGGAGAAAATGTGCGTGACGGCATTCCTATGGATGACATACCTCCGCTTCGTACCTCAGTGTAAAACTTAGGGGGAAAATGCTGCAGATGGCAAGTGTTCATCTACATCCTGGCTTTTTAAAATCCATCTTCCAAACACTGAAGCAAGGCCACTGTCACGTGGCCTGTGTCAAGGAGAACTGTAAAAGCATGAGGCTATAGCAAAAACATAAACAGAGGGTAAATCATCCAAAAGGTTTCCTTTCTTACCAGCTTTGGCTATGCTGATTCATCCATTAAGAAACCTTCATTAGTACTTTGGCCTATTTTTTTCTTACTAGGAAATATCTATGGAATCAGGTAAAACTAAAAGACTTCACCATGATTGCCCTGCCTGATTAATTAAAAAATCCTTCAGTGAAAATAGGAACCCCAAATTACATTTTTACTTTTTGGCTGAGGAGGTAGACAAAAATCAATGGATTAACTCTTCATTGCTCCCTTTGTAGTCTTAATGAATTTTCCTGAAGGAAAATTGGAAGGGTGATTTTTTTTTTAAATTTTGACTTAAAATTAGAAAGAGTATGGCACAGTATTTCCTGGAAAATTAAGGCAATGGGAGTGAAAGATTTGTATTCTAGTACATTTTATTTTTCTGTATCAGCAGGTCCATAGTAAAGTTCTTGAGTTGCCACGTTGATGATAACTTTGCATTCAACAGACCATAATCAGAAAGTTGACCCTACCCAGGAAAGTAATCACTTCTTTTCAAATCATGGGAAATTCCAATCTGTAATTTACTTCAGGTCTCAATTAAATGGGTTCTTTAAAAACTCAATGAGAAACTTCATGAAAAAGTCAGCCAATACATATACCTAAACATAGTTTTTACAGTTTTAAGATGTTAGATAGGAACAGGATTTATTTAGTATTAGACATTATTGCTCAATCATATACGGAATAGATTCTGTATCTCTAAGTGCATAAAATGTAAGGTTAAAAAAACAGATGACTGGAAGCCTTGAGCAAACAAAACATTTTCTGATCATCACTTTCACAAGTATACTTCAGTTCTTTTTTAATTACTGGCTGCTTTTGGTAGGAAAAATATGTTCTACAGTATAGGAAGGTTGAGGCTTTAGGGATTAGAAGATTAGATCAAGAGTTAAATTCCCAAAGAAGCCGTGAATGTATGAAGAAGGCATAGGAAAAAAGATTTTATTGTTGAGTTGACACATGGTATGTGTTTTTGTGTGTGGGTGTGGGTGTGCAGAAACACAGCAACAGCTTCAGAAAACAAGAGCTAGGAAGTTAAGTAATGGAAGAACGTACTCACCCCATATTGCCATAAAAATAGCAAAGAAGACTGTCCCTCCATTATCAAACAGATATGTCACCTTAATGGAAAACAAACAAAAATATTAGCAACATTTTTGGTTACAATAATCCATTGATTACTTTTTTTACACTGAGGCACTATTGATTTTTTTTTTCTCAATGGAATCACATTATTTCATCATTTGTAAATATAAGATATACAATCCTTTCATGGGTCCCGCAACTGTTTCATGTGATTTTCTCACGGAGAGAATTGGGGAATCAGCATTTTCCCCCTTACTTTCTCTTTTCCTTTTGGACTCTACCTTTATTTCTGCTTTGAAGGGGTTCTAGCACTCTGAGGAAGTATTTGTGGACCACAAATGGAAGCTATGCAGTGAGCTTTAAGAAGTTAGCTTTCCAGTGAAAGCACACACAGCTGCACTTCCTGTTAGCAAAACTTCCAGGGCTGGGGAAGTTGCAGGATGCAGAATTCCATTAGTGATCCAGCATTTCCAAGGGAGAGGTGTCAGAGTGCTAGCCCTGCTCTCTGATGTCTTTCAGAACGTGCCATGGGTCATTAAGAAATTTCATCAATCACTGGATATATATATAGTCCAAGTGTTTTTTAATCAGACATGACCTGAAGTTTTATAAAGAACAATGTACAGTTATACAATGTTATTGAATATACATTTCAGAGTTGTAAGAATTGTTTGATTTTAATAAAGTATAAATTCAATTTGCCTTTTTCTCTTTTCATTTGCATAATATCTTTACTATAGTTATAATTTAGTGAGGGAGATTAAACCAATACAGTCAAAGCATCATCTTTTTGTCAGTCACTTAAATACCATAGATATCATACAGAAAATAGGTGCATTATTCTCATAGGAGTAGAGGGCAATTAGGTATTTTCCTATAATATTTCATTATTGAAAATTTCATTATATAAAAGATAATGAAAAGTATTACTTTTGAAAGTTGGTAGATAAGTGCAAGATATTCTAGATGGTTCTAAACTTCTAAGACTGTTGATGTTAAGGCTTGGGCTTTTGAAAAATGCAATAAGAATAGTTTTTCACAACAATCATCAGCGTATATTCTGTACAGTAGAGAAAAGGACCAAAGAGAAATTCTCCCACAGAGCTCAAAAATTCCACCCAGTGGGGGTATTTAGCTTTTTTGTGTGTCCAAAGATATCCCACAGAGACACTTGCGGCTGCCAAGCAGCTGAACAGCTGTTTGCTGTCCTTTATAAACAAGTTTAGTGCAGGAAACAGCCTCTTAAAAGTGTTAGAACAGAGGCTTCACACATGGAAACATAAAGGTGGCCAAGAAATAATGGCTCCCCTGCTCCAGAAACGGCCCTGTTTTTAGAAAAGTGACATGTAAAAGGCCATATTTAATAACAATTGTGTTGCCTAGAAATTAATTTTGAGCAATATTTTCCTTAAAAAAGCTTTTCATTTTTTTCTTGTTACTTTTGTTTATAAATCTATCAGGCATTTTTTTAACTACGTAAATTTAAAAATCAACTTTTAAAAACACATCCACTAGACGTGGTAAGGTATACGTGTCATACTGATGTAATGTGAGATTGTAAACTTGTAGTGAGAGATAAAGCTAGAATGGAAGTTAGGGAAGTCTTCAGAACTTGCCTTGAGGAGGCGGGTAAAAGGGTAAGGTCATCATGTTACATCCACTAAACTATTATGCGAGGTGTGTGTTATGAGAGGGGAGACTTTGGAGATAAGAAGAGCACTGAGAAGCCTGTGCTTGTATAATAGTTTCCCATGACAAGGCTTTTTAGGGTGCTAATATGGGTTTCCCCTGTGGCTCAATAGTAAAGAACCTACCTGACAATACAAGAGACTCGAGTTTGATCCCTGAGTTGGGACGATCCCCTAGAGGAGGAAATGGCAACCCACTCCAGTATTCTTTCCTGGAAAATCCATGGACAGAGGAGCCTGGAGGGCTATAGTCCATGGGGTCGCAAAGAGTCAGACATGACTTACCAATTGAATAACAACAACAAGGGTCCTAATATAAGAGCTGCTAAATGAAAACGGAGGAGACAAAAAATGAAGAGTCAAGCACAGTGTGAATGGCTCAAGCTTAGAAAGTGAGCAGGAGAATAAATGTGGGAGAGGCCTTCTGCCTAATAGGAAAAGAACACTTGCTTCATAAAAGAAAACTCCAGTTGAAATCTTAAGAAAAATCCCAAAGCAGCATAACAGAGCCAAAAAAAAAAAAGAGCAAAAATGATAAAAGTGAAAAATCTTGTCCAATCTATAAATGTATATTTGCAGTGAATTATTTTATTTATTTTAATAGCATGCCTTTATGCATAGAGAACCTCTGGACAAGCATTTTATTTAACATTATGCATGTGAGTAGGGATAATTTAAGAAGACAGAAGCAAACTTCTTTAAGAAAACAAAGCTGTGTTTTAGCACAAATTCTCCATTTTCTTTGACATGTGATTTCTCTTGGAGAGCTGTGGCTGAAAATCAATAAATGTGAGGACTGCTTATGGAAATAAATTTCTTATTAGGTTGGAAGCTTAAAGTGTATTTCTTCTCCTCTACTGTAATTGATAGATAGTTCTCTCTAAAATTGTTTCTTGGTGAGAAATGGACTATTTTTTGCCATATCAGTGCATAACATTGTCACAGTCATCAATGATTCCAGCCCTCCAGGGCACTCATAAAGAATACCTGCACCATCTGGCAGCCATTAGACTGCAGCCACTCCCTACAATGAGAACTGAAAATGTCAGGATGTGAAATACTGCAGGATAACGGCCCCAGACAACTGAAATGCATAGGAAGGGAATGATTTCAATGAGCCTGGACTCGCATCTTTCCATACATAGAAAAGTGCTAAATTTCTTAACTTGAGATATCTCGTTTTCTTTAATTAACAAAAATACTTTTGATGTTCAGACTACCTGCCCTTTGTTGAAAACTTATATATAACCTGACTCCTCTCTGCCTACTTGGAGCAGTTCTCTTAGGGTTACTTGAGATGTCTCCTGGGCTTAAAGTCCTAAAAATTCCCATCAAATAAAACATAAATCTCAACTTTTAGGTTGTGACTATTTTTTAAGTCAACAATGGGTTCAGAATAACTTAAGGCTCTGGAAACTGCCATATATATTCCATTCAAGATTCTGTGGGCTAAGGAGAACAAGACTCTTCTTGAACAGATCCAACTCTGCAGGCCAGGTGATTACAGGGAATAGAGGCAGAGAGTTGGAATTTAGACTGAAGTTTAGCTTTCTCTCAGTTCCTAATTCTTCAACAGTTCAAAATCTGTACACCTATATGGACGGAGGAGACTGGTGGGCTGCAGTCCATGGGGTCGCTGAGAGTTGGACACGTCTCAGTGACTTCACTTTCACTTTTCACTTTCACGCATTGGAGAAGGCAATGGCACCCCACTCCAGTACTCTTGCCTGGAGAATCTCAGGGGCGGCGGAGCCTGGTGGGCTGCCGTCTATGGGGTTGCACAGAGTCGGATACGACAGAAGTGACTTGGCAGCAGCAGCAGATGAGTTGACTAGGTGATCGAGTGACTAGGTGTTTTTAGATGGTGGGCTTATTTTTTTGCTAAAAATTTCTTCTCTTATTCTGATACTGCCCATCTAGTAACCTCTAGTAAAAAAAATTTTTTTTAATAAAATGAAAAAAAAATAAAGCTAAAAGAAAATGTTTATTTCCATTCTATGAAGGGAAAGTAGTTCTGATTTTTAAAATGTAAATCAAGTAACTACATTTTACCTTAACCAGAGGATCAAATACAAGACATAATGAAGATTTCATCTGGTGGATTTTATTTCTTGCATTGCTCCTTAAGGCAATATTCTCTTCTGCAAGCTAACATTTCCACCTACCTGATAATAGTTACTAAGTGAGATCTTCCTGAGTCATACCTACCCCTATATATACTCTTTTCTCCAGGGTAACAGAGGAATGTAGATACCACATAATTACAATGGCTCCCTAGATTTAACATTTCTTTGGACAGCTTCTTCACTTTATCACTCTGCCACATATGATTCTTATCTTTAGTGTTTGGATTTGTTGGTATCCCTAAGGCTGCCATATATCTTTGAAATGCATGGGCAAAAGGAGGGACATGTGTCTATACATCTAATGACTCTAATATACTTGGCTTTGATAAAAAGTGTCGAGAAAATGCTTCCCAAAACAAGACATTTTTGGGGGACGTTTGAGAGAATTCAATACTAAGCACGTTTCAGAAATTAAATTATAAACAAAACAGATTTTTCCCATACCATGCTTTCAAGAAAAATAATTCAGAAGCTAATTTTAATAAGCTTTGGTCTCTTAGGAGGATCCTAAGTGGTTTTTGTTTTTATGTTCACCCTTGTCAAAAGTGATTATACACAAGCTTCTACTTCTGAACAGGGCTTCCCAGGTGGCCCTAGCGGTAAAGAACATGCCTGCCAATGCAGGAGACATAAGAGACGTGGTTTTGATCCCTGGGTCAGAAAGATCCCCTGGAGGAGGGCGTGGCAATCCACTCCAGAATTCTTGCCTGTTAAATTCCATGGACAGAGGAGCCTGGTAGGCTACAGTCCATAGAGTTGGACACAACTGAAGTGACCTAGCACAACATTCCTGAACAAGATGAAGTAACAGAGACTGACTTTACCCAATTTCTGGAAATAATAATTCCCCAAATACATAAGGCAACAGATTTCAAGACTGGATGTGAGACAATGAAGGGCAGTGATCCCTAAGAGGTGGGAAACAATGGAGGTGAGCATTATGGTTGCCAGAAAGAGTCACAAGAGTGCAAAGAGGGACAACCCAGACCATGAGCACTCATGTGAGGAAACTGGCTGAGGATATAGCCACCTGAAACTATTAGAGGAAACAGTTTCAGGAGCTCCAGAGTCAGGCAGGAGTAGGCCCTGTTCCCACCAGCCAGACTGGAAATCCTCAATATTCACAGTTCACTGGGTAGAATGCACAGAAAGATCTGGTGGGAAAAATTAGTGCTAGAAAGAGCACTGATGTGAGGCTAACTCACAAATCCTAAAAGCAAGACCCGGAAGAATCAAATAATTTTCAAGTAACTAAACCACAATGAGCTCTCTAAAGATCGATTGGAACAGTTAGAATTAAAAAGACTGACTGTCATAAGGACTAGTGAGTATAGAGAGAACTAGAACTCTCATACATCGCTGGTGGAAATGTAAAATGTGTAGAAATTCTGGAAAAAAGTTCTGCAATGTCTCAGAAGGATAAAGATCTACCTATCATAAAATCTAGTCATTTTTATTCTAGGCATTTACCCAAGAGAAATAACAATACTTGTCCAAACAAACATCTGTAGATGAATGTTTATAGCCCCTTTATTTAAAATTAACAACTTAACCTCCCACCCAAATTATTAATATGAATGGATAATTATTAAGATTCTTCTTAATTATGAAGATGAAGGGATAATTGAATTCTGATATAGCCATATCATTCAATACTATTAATACTCAGCAATAAAGAGAAGATTTGCTGATAAATGTTATGACAAGGAGGAACTTCAAAATAATTATGTTGGGTGAAAGAAACTTGAAAAAATTCACACACTGTATGACTCTATTTACATAACAGTCTGGAAAATACAAATTTATCTATAATGACAGAAAATGTTTGCCTGAGCCCAGGGGTGGTATTTGGGAGGCAGGGATTACAAGAAATCACGAGGAAACATTTGGAAATAATAGATATGTTCATTATCTTGACTGTGGCTGTGGTTTCACAAAAGCATATATGTATTTAAATGCATTCATTTATATACTTCAAATATGTACATTTTATTACACATTAACTATACTTTAATAAAACCATTTTACAAATGAATACTCATAAAATTGAAGTACACATTTCTCAAACTTGTATGCACCCTGAAATCACCTGGGAGTTTTTAAATTATGTCGATGCCTAAGTTCCAAAAGCAAAGATTCTAATTTAATTGTTCTGGGATGTGGCTTGGGTTTCAGAAATTTAAAAACTCTTCAGGTGATTCTAATAGGAAGAAATTTGAGAACTTCAGTTATGTTAAGAAAACTTCATTTTCTCTGTCAAATTAGAAATATTAGATATCATGTGTCTTCATGGGAAGATACAAACTTTACCACTGAAGAAGAAATAATCTTCTCCAAAAAAATAATCTGGATATCATTCCAAGTGGATGTTTTATGTCTGTGGTGGCAATAACCACTTATAAAAACAGAGGAAGACAAAGATATTCTAATAAAATACGTCCTTTTTATAACTGCCACAAAGTGATGTTTTATTCAGTTGTCAATGATACTGTTTGTTGAAACTCCTGGGAACATTTAGCTTTGGTAGAAAGCAGTTTGCTGGAGTTTTTACTGCCTAGATTCCTAGAAAAAGTAGAGGGCAGGGAGGGGAATGTGAGGGTCCACACTGACCTTGGCGTAGATACAGCTTTCGTTGAGTCTCTGCAGTGAGCAGTTCTTATCACAGAGAGGGCACATGAAGACTTCAGTGGCCTTGCAAATTTCTTGGCTTAAGAAATCAAAGAAGAAAAAGAAAGCATGAACCTCTACACTCAGGAAGCTACTTAGCCCCTACAGCCAATCCTATGGGAAGTAGTAGGGTGGGGAGGAAAAGAAGAGATGGAAATCCTGGAAGAGTGGTGGACAGAAGGAAGAACTTGAACGATTCCAAGCCAAATTTTTAGAATTTTTGTGATATTGAGTTTGCTTCTTTAAGAAATCTCTGATCCAAGATACTTTAATGATAATAGGCTATTTTTATACTCAGAGGCACTTATGGGGCATTGTTACAAGGGCATTTTCTACTTGATTTCATGGCTGTAGGACAATCTTGGGAGGAACACCTAAGATATTTTAACCCAGCTCACAGGCTTGGATGTGGCTGATTTTTCAGAGAAGGCAATGACACCCCACTCCAGTACTCTTGCCTGGAAAATCTCATGGATGGAGGAGCCTGGTGGGCTGCCGTCCATAGGATCACTAAGAGTCGGACACGACTGAGCGACTTCACTTTCACTTTTCACTTTCATGCATTGGAGAAGGAAATGGCAACCCACTCCAGTGTTCTTGCCTGGAGAATCCCAGGGATAGGGGAGCCTGGTGGGCTGCTGTCTATGGGGTCACACAGAGTCAGATACGGCGGAAGCAATTTAGCAGCAGCAGCAGCATGCTGATTTTTCAGGTCTGTAGATCTTTTCCCTTTGGTGCTTTACAGTCACCAAAATGAGTAGCACCCATAATTCACATAATTTCACAACCCCTACTGCAGTCAGTCAATGCATTATGGATTACTGAAATATATAATATCCTCCAATAGAATGTAACCTTGTAACATTTGCTGCTTGAGTTTATTGCTGTCTTTTAAAAATCTCAGCATACTTTATAGATGACATCATGACAGGAGCAGGGCATCAATAACAATTTCTCAAAAGACTCAGTCTGAGAGTTCACAGAAACCTGTTATTAGGTGTTTTGTGCCTTTATCTGTCATACTTGCCCATTTCCCATTTGGTATCCCCTTAAAAAATTGTCTTTAAGTAAATCTGCTCTAGAAATGTTGAAGGTAATATAAAGGCTTTTAAAACTATGCCTGGAAAAAATGGTTAATAAAAGTTTTTCTGTTTTCAAAATATATAAACTCAAAAAAGATATATATAAACTCAAAGCGAAAAAAAAATAATGCATATCTATTTCAAATGGTGGATGTGTACAATCTCAAGCCAAAGTGGAAATAACTAGTAAATAATAATACTATACTGTAATGCAACACCTTACAGTAACCAAAGATAGATACATGTCCGTTAGGCTTAGTCCTCAACGCAGTCTCCTACAATGGTAATGTTTTCCACAACTGAGAGGAAGCTGACGTTTAAATGATTTGTTCAAGGTCATAAGCTTACAAGAGATACTTGAAGGAACTGAGTATAGGTTTTCCTGATTCTAGGTCCAGTTCTCCATCAACTACAACTCATCTGAAAGAGGGGTAAGTTTATTTCATATTAAAAGGGACTTTCCTACCAAAAACTAATTTACTAATGATGAAGATGGTATAACAAGTCTTATATATACTATACTTCTCCCACTTTCACATACATCTTATTGCTAGCGATCATGATGTCTATGTGAAGTAGGGGGAAGCAGGTAAAATATACATTTTTAAAGCTCAGGAAAAAAAAAAGAGAGACGATTATACCTCCTCTTATTAATACTACTAATTTGTAGAAATAAAAAAAAAAAAAGAATTAACCCACCTCTTGAAGAAAATTCCTTTTAAAATAAGCTTGCTATCATAATTCATTGTTTAAAAAATGTATAATGTACCCCATATTGAAATCTCACACTAGAATGTTATAAAATTTGTTTTATACTATATCATCTTTCCCACCTTCCAAATAATCAAACAAAAGCAAAGATGTATCAAAGCATTCAGTCTAGGATCCTAGTCAGCAGACTGAGCCTTATTTTTATGTCCAGAATTATCAAACTTATTTTCTGTAAGCTGCTCAAAGTTCCACGGGACAGCTAACACAAAAAACACTAAGCAGGTTTTGCAACATTTTTTAGCCCAAATACAGAATTCGAGATGATTACAGCGTTCTTTGACTTAACCACTAGATGGAGAGAGAGTGCCCAAAGTGTTTCTTAATTTCTTCCTGATATACACCTGGCTTCTCTGGTGGCTCAGCAGGTAAAGAATCCACCTGCAATGCAGGAGACCCCAGTTAGATTCCTGGGTCGGAAGATCCCCTGGAGAAGAGATAGGCTACCCACTCCAGTACTCTTGGGCTTCCGTGGGGACTCAGATGTTAAAGAATCCACCTGAAATGCGGGAGACACGGGTTCGATTCTTGGATTGGGAAGATCCCCCGGAGGAGGGCATGGCAACCCACTCCAGTATTCTTGCCTGGAGAATTCTCATAGACAGAGGAGTCTGGCAGACTATAGTCCATGGGGTCACAAAGTGTCAGACACGACTGAGCGACTAAGCACAACATGATACAAACAACTGCTTAAAATGTGGCTTTCTTTTGTCTTCTATTAGAAGTACACATCAAGGGCTAATTCAAAGGAAATAATAACTATCACCAATTTATCATAACTACCACCTCCATCCATAAGGGAGGTGGGAGCAATTTGTCCATTTGGGGGTGAATGCCTGGACCTGCTCCAGGGTTTTAATGCTTCCTGTGATTCTGTTAACATGCAAAATACAGAATAAGCAATGTAGTAATGCCCATTTTGGGGAAATCTGATAATATGAAAGTAGGTTTAAAGGAAGGAAGTTGGGAAACATGAGTAAAACATGGATTTTAGAATAAGATAAAATTGTCAAGGAATAAGTAAATGATAAGATGTTAAGCCACACCTGTTAGGATTGTTATTATCAAACAAAACAAACAAAACAAAAACAACACATGTTGGCAAGGATGTAGAAAATTTAGAACACTTGAATATTGTTGATGCAACTGTAAATTGAGGCTGCCACTATGAAAAACAATATGAAGGTTCCTCAAAAAATTAAAAATAGAACTTCCATTTAATCCAGCAATCCCACTTCTGGGTATATATCTAAAAGAACTGAAATCAAGGTCTCAAAGAGATATCGGCACCTCATGGTTCACTTCAATATTATTCACATTAGCCAAGATATGGAAATAACCCAAATATCCATCCACGGATGAATGGATAAAAAGGTGGAATAGACATATAACAGAATATTAGCCTTAAAAAAAGAAGGATAGTCTACCATCTGCAACAACATGGACGAACTTGAAGGACATTATTTTAAGTGAAATAAACTAGTCACAGAATAATGAATACTGTGTAATTTCACTTATATTAGGTACCTTAAAAAAACACATTGTTAGATACAGAGTAGAACTGTGGTTGCCAGGGAGTGATGGAGCGGAAATGGAAAGCTGCTGTTCAGTAGGTATAAAGTGTCAGACATGTGGGATGGGTAAACTCTAGAGATGTGCTGTCCAGCACTGTGCCCACAGTCAACAATACTGTGGTGTGCACTTGTGTGTGTGTTAGTTGCTCAGTCGTGTCCAACTCTTTGCGACCCCATGGATTGTGGCCCACCAGGACCCTCTGTCCACGGGATCCTCCAGGCAAGAATACTGGAGTAGGTTGCCATTTCCTTCTCCAAGGGATCTTTCCAATCCAGAAATCAAACCCACATCTCCTGCATTGAAGCAGACTCTTTACTGTCTGAGCCACCAGGGAAGCCTGTGCACTCAAGCGTTCTTTTAAAATATTTATTTATTTATTTTTGGTTGTGCTGGGCCTTTTTTGCTGCGTGGGCTTTTCTCTAGCTGTAATGAGCAGGGGCTACTCTTCAGTTGCAGCGCGCAGGCTTCTCATTGCAGCGGTTTCTCTTATGCAGAGCATGGGCTCCAGGGCATGTGGGCTTCAATGGTTGTGGCCCATGGGATCAGTGGTTGTGGCTCCTGGGATCTGAACACAGGTTCAATAGTTGCCATGCATGGGTTGAGTTGTGCCACTGCATGTGAGATTCTCCTGGACCAGGGATTGAACCCCTGTCTCCTGCACTGGCAGGCAGATTCTTCACCAGAGCCCCCAGGGAAGCCCCACTTAAGTGTTCTTATTGCAATTTTTGAAAATTAGATATTGGTTTAACTTGCTAGATATTTCCCCTTAAGTCATCTACCACTCTGAGTATCAATTCTTCATCTCTAGTTGGAGATAATAGCCAAGTGGGATACTACGTCAGGAATACTGATAATGTGCCTGGCACATCATAGGTACTTGATAAACTGATGAAGCCCTTATTGCTAAGGAGGTTGTCAGGAGAGGGTTTGAAAGGTCCTTTAGGACAGGGGTTCAATCCTGGTCCAACAGCTTTTGAAAAGCTGGCCAGTACTGATATGTCTTGGTGAATTCTAATGCTGAAGATGCAAGAAAGTTGTTTCTGCTCTTTGCCTTGGACCTGAAACCCAAAGCCTGAGAAGAAGGGACCATGTGTTCCTGCTTGTTCATTTTCACATTCCTATAATATGTGCTTTACCTGACACAAATCTGATCACCTTTGATTGTGTAAGACCAATATACACATAAATATATGCTTGTACATACAAGAAATAATCTGAACATGACTTTCACATAAACAATTAACTGCAGGGCAGTTAAGAAATATGACCTTAACTTACATGAACACAACCGGTAGAAACATAATCAATGCAACCTAATCTTCAGCTTTTCAACGTTTTGTTACCTTGCAATAAACAAGAAAGAGATTACTAAAATAAAACTGAAACAAAGCAACTCAAAAGTCCTACGTCCTCCACCCACATGCCATGATAACACCTACAACTTAACCGCGTCTGACACTTTGAATGGAAAAATTCAGCCCCATGAAGTTTTGAAAGTCAAGATATTCAGTGATGCTTACCTTGATTTAGAATAGCAAGTCTGACAGGGTCTTAATTATAGTGTGACAGAAGTAGCAGTAATATAATACCATAAAGCACAGAAGAAAAGAGTTTGCGAGTTTAAAACACTCCTTGTGCTAAAGGTTAAAGAATATTTATCTGATACAAAAGGAGTCTAATTTTCTTCATTGGTACATAAATCAATAGGAACAGAAAATCTATTCCTTTCGTTGCCTTTTGTTCATTTTCAGCTTCGAAAGTGCGGAGGAGGAAGTCTACACCACGTGGGAAAACTTTGTGAATATGTTCTCCATGGGATCAATTTGAACAGTAGCTAACTGTCTAAAAATCATTTTATGCTCTTGTCAATTCATTTTAAAGGACTATTTCCCCAAAACCCTAAGTGAAGAGAAATGATAGTCCCTCAGTCATGTCTGACTCTTTGCAACTCCATAGACTTTACAGTCCATGGAATTCTCCAGGCCAGAATACGGGAGTAGGCAGCCATTTCCTTCTCCAGGGGATCTTCCCAACCCAGGGATCAAATGCAGGTCTCCCACATTGCAGGCAGATTCTTTACCAGCTGAGCCATCAGAGAAGCCCATGCTATCAAAAAACTATAACTAAAACATGAATTCAATAAATTTGCAGGATATAAAATCAATACACAAATATCAGTTGTGTTTATACATACTAACAAAAAAACTATCAATAAGAGAAAATTTCTTTAAAAGCCCACTTAAAATTATATCGAAAAGAAGAAAACATTTAGGAATAAATTTAACCAAAGAGGTGAAAGGTCTATACACTGAAAATTATGAGACATCGGCAAAGGAAATTAAAGAAGATACAAATATATGGAAAGACTTTCTATGCTCTTGAATTAGAAAATTTCACACTGTTTAATGTCCATACTACCTGAAGAGATCTACAGATTAAATGCAATGTCTATCAGAAATTCAATGGTAATTTTGCAGAAACAGAAAAACCTACCCTAACATTTTTATGAAACCACAAAAATGCCAAACAGTCAAAGCAATCTTGAGAAAGAACAAAGCTGGAGACATCATACCTTTGATGGCAATATTATAAAGCATATTACTGGCATGAAGACAGATACATAGATCAATGGAACACACAATAGAGAAACCATAAATAAACCCATGTATATGTGGCCAATTTTTGACAAAAAGCCAAGCATACTCAATGAGGAAAGGACAGTATCTTCAACAAATGGTGTTGAAAANAATCAAGGTCTCAAAGAGATATCGGCACCTCATGGTTCACTTCAATATTATTCACATTAGCCAAGATATGGAAATAACCCAAATATCCATCCACGGATGAATGGATAAAAAGGTGGAATAGACATATAACAGAATATTAGCCTTAAAAAAAGAAGGATAGTCTACCATCTGCAACAACATGGACGAACTTGAAGGACATTATTTTAAGTGAAATAAACTAGTCACAGAATAATGAATACTGTGTAATTTCACTTATATTAGGTACCTTAAAAAAACACATTGTTAGATACAGAGTAGAACTGTGGTTGCCAGGGAGTGATGGAGCGGAAATGGAAAGCTGCTGTTCAGTAGGTATAAAGTGTCAGACATGTGGGATGGGTAAACTCTAGAGATGTGCTGTCCAGCACTGTGCCCACAGTCAACAATACTGTGGTGTGCACTTGTGTGTGTGTTAGTTGCTCAGTCGTGTCCAACTCTTTGCGACCCCATGGATTGTGGCCCACCAGGACCCTCTGTCCACGGGATCCTCCAGGCAAGAATACTGGAGTAGGTTGCCATTTCCTTCTCCAAGGGATCTTTCCAATCCAGAAATCAAACCCACATCTCCTGCATTGAAGCAGACTCTTTACTGTCTGAGCCACCAGGGAAGCCTGTGCACTCAAGCGTTCTTTTAAAATATTTATTTATTTATTTTTGGTTGTGCTGGGCCTTTTTTGCTGCGTGGGCTTTTCTCTAGCTGTAATGAGCAGGGGCTACTCTTCAGTTGCAGCGCGCAGGCTTCTCATTGCAGCGGTTTCTCTTATGCAGAGCATGGGCTCCAGGGCATGTGGGCTTCAATGGTTGTGGCCCATGGGATCAGTGGTTGTGGCTCCTGGGATCTGAACACAGGTTCAATAGTTGCCATGCATGGGTTGAGTTGTGCCACTGCATGTGAGATTCTCCTGGACCAGGGATTGAACCCCTGTCTCCTGCACTGGCAGGCAGATTCTTCACCAGAGCCCCCAGGGAAGCCCCACTTAAGTGTTCTTATTGCAATTTTTGAAAATTAGATATTGGTTTAACTTGCTAGATATTTCCCCTTAAGTCATCTACCACTCTGAGTATCAATTCTTCATCTCTAGTTGGAGATAATAGCCAAGTGGGATACTACGTCAGGAATACTGATAATGTGCCTGGCACATCATAGGTACTTGATAAACTGATGAAGCCCTTATTGCTAAGGAGGTTGTCAGGAGAGGGTTTGAAAGGTCCTTTAGGACAGGGGTTCAATCCTGGTCCAACAGCTTTTGAAAAGCTGGCCAGTACTGATATGTCTTGGTGAATTCTAATGCTGAAGATGCAAGAAAGTTGTTTCTGCTCTTTGCCTTGGACCTGAAACCCAAAGCCTGAGAAGAAGGGACCATGTGTTCCTGCTTGTTCATTTTCACATTCCTATAATATGTGCTTTACCTGACACAAATCTGATCACCTTTGATTGTGTAAGACCAATATACACATAAATATATGCTTGTACATACAAGAAATAATCTGAACATGACTTTCACATAAACAATTAACTGCAGGGCAGTTAAGAAATATGACCTTAACTTACATGAACACAACCGGTAGAAACATAATCAATGCAACCTAATCTTCAGCTTTTCAACGTTTTGTTACCTTGCAATAAACAAGAAAGAGATTACTAAAATAAAACTGAAACAAAGCAACTCAAAAGTCCTACGTCCTCCACCCACATGCCATGATAACACCTACAACTTAACCACGTCTGACACTTTGAATGGAAAAATTCAGCCCCATGAAGTTTTGAAAGTCAAGATATTCAGTGATGCTTACCTTGATTTAGAATAGCAAGTCTGACAGGGTCTTAATTATAGTGTGACAGAAGTAGCAGTAATATAATACCATAAAGCACAGAAGAAAAGAGTTTGCGAGTTTAAAACACTCCTTGTGCTAAAGGTTAAAGAATATTTATCTGATACAAAAGGAGTCTAATTTTCTTCATTGGTACATAAATCAATAGGAACAGAAAATCTATTCCTTTCGTTGCCTTCTGTTCATTTTCAGCTTCGAAAGTGCGGAGGAGGAAGTCTACACCACGTGGGAAAACTTTGTGAATATGTTCTCCATGGGATCAATTTGAACAGTAGCTAACTGTCTAAAAATCATTTTATGCTCTTGTCAATTCATTTTAAAAGACTATTTCCCCAAAACCCTAAGTGAAGAGAAATGATAGTCCCTCAGTCATGTCTGACTCTTTGCAACTCCATAGACTTTACAGTCCATGGAATTCTCCAGGCCAGAATACGGGAGTAGGCAGCCATTTCCTTCTCCAGGGGATCTTCCCAACCCAGGGATCAAATGCAGGTCTCCCACATTGCAGGCAGATTCTTTACCAGCTGAGCCATCAGAGAAGCCCATGCTATCAAAAAACTATAACTAAAACATGAATTCAATAAATTTGCAGGATATAAAATCAATACACAAATATCAGTTGTGTTTATACATACTAACAAAAAAACTATCAATAAGAGAAAATTTCTTTAAAAGCCCACTTAAAATTATATCGAAAAGAAGAAAACATTTAGGAATAAATTTAACCAAAGAGGTGAAAGGTCTATACACTGAAAATTATGAGACATCGGCAAAGGAAATTAAAGAAGATACAAATATATGGAAAGACTTTCTATGCTCTTGAATTAGAAAATTTCACACTGTTTAATGTCCATACTACCTGAAGAGATCTACAGATTAAATGCAATGTCTATCAGAAATTCAATGGTAATTTTGCAGAAACAGAAAAACCTACCCTAACATTTTTATGAAACCACAAAAATGCCAAACAGTCAAAGCAATCTTGAGAAAGAACAAAGCTGGAGACATCATACCTTTGATGGCAATATTATAAAGCATATTACTGGCATGAAGACAGATACATAGATCAATGGAACACACAATAGAGAAACCATAAATAAACCCATGTATATGTGGCCAATTTTTGACAAAAAGCCAAGCATACTCAATGAGGAAAGGACAGTATCTTCAACAAATGGTGTTGAAAAAGAAGGATCCCCACGCAAATGAATGAAACTACAGCTCTATCTTCCACCAAATACATAAATTAACCCAAAATAGATTAAAGATTTAACTTAAGAGCTGAAGCTGTGAAACTACTAATAGAAAACTTAGGGGGTAAGTTCCTTGAAATCAGTTTTGGCAGTGATTTATAGGGTTTGACACCGAAAGTAAAGGCAATAAATGCAAAAATAGCATATTAAGAAACACCCAAAGGGGGATGAATGTCTTCAGCCAGGTGCATGTTTATCCAGGAGGATGCTGCCTTCTAGACTGGTGCTGAGTTTGCAAAACTCTGAAATAAGAGTGTTACTAGAAGAAATGCTTTTGAACATTAGGTGTTTGTTTTCATGCTAATTACCATTTGGCCTTCCTGAAGAACAAGGGGATTCTGATATACCAAATCAAGGAATTTGGTTATAGAATAGGCTTCAACTCTGGAACAATGAAAATATTTTGTTTTTTGGCAAAATTGTTACACAAATATATCTGCATTATATATAATGCAGTATGTACATGTGTGTATGTGTGCCTGTATACAAATATACAAAGAAAATTCAAGGAAATGCATTTTATGGTCCCATTAACTGTCACAATTGCTACCCAGTAGCACGGCCATGGTTAAAAGATGAACCAAAAGAGAAAAAAGTACTGAGCTTTTAAGGAGAGGAAAAATGCTTTATCATATTTTGANACAATGAAAATATTTTGTTTTTTGGCAAAATTGTTACACAAATATATCTGCATTATATATAATGCAGTGTGTACATGTGTGTATGTGTGCCTGTATACAAATATACAAAGAAAATTCAAGGAAATGCATTTTATGGTCCCATTAACTGTCACAATTGCTACCCAGTAGCACGGCCATGGTTAAAAGATGAACCAAAAGAGAAAAAAGTACTGAGCTTTTAAGGAGAGGAAAAATGCTTTATCATATTTTGAATTGTATCATACAAGGTTGAACTTGATGAAATCCCTTTGGCACAGTAAATAAAACACACTATTAAGAGGATTTTTCAATGCAAAAAAAAAAAAAAGAAGAAGACAATGAAGCAATGGAATTTGACCAATGGGTTCTCCATCTGCGTCATTGCTTCATTAAGATTGAAATCATGCCAGACCCCTCAGGTGCCAATATCTAAAAATGTCTGAATTGGAAACCTTTATAATCATGGGGCATTAGGAATAGAGGGTAAGCCATAGATTTAAGCAGAAGGACATTTAAGTATTGTTGAACATGCTTGTGTTTAGAAAGTGAGGTACAAAATTATTGCACAAGGTATCTCTAAAAGGAAAACTGGCCCTTTTGTACCATCAGCATCATACTTTCAGTTTGTAAATGTAGTTGTGTATTCTAAGTATGTTAATCTAAAAAAATGATTTCAACAAAACATGGAACTTTCAAAATAAATGAAAACTTTTTTGTCTTGTTCAGTTTTGAGAGTGTGTGTATCTGTGTATTTTCCCACACACATGTGTATGCCTGAATATACTTTTGTTAAAAGAACAGTTTATTTTTTGTATTAAGGTTTTCATTTTCATATTGCCCAAATTTAAGTACTAGTTGTTGGTCTTGTGGGACATTAATGAATTTTTTGGCTTTTGCATTCTTTAGCCTGCAGGAAAGACATTGCTATGTTTTCCATCTGTGGTCATTCTCTGCTGTGCAATAAATGAAACACAAAAGGATCTTTGGTTCACCTCCCTCAGGGGCTCTGAATCATTCTCCCAAAGCTGTCATTACACTCAAGGACATGGATGCTGGTACATTTACTCAGAATTTTCTTTGAGCTCTTCCTGTGAACAGATATAAATAAGGCCTTAATTTTCCAACCATCTGTTTTCCTTCCAAAGCAAAAGTTAATAAGAAATATATCCTGATTTTTAGCTTGCTATTTTCTTTTCCAAATTTGAATTTCATATGCTTTTTAAAAATCTTCCATACTTAAAATGTTCTCCAATGTTAGTGAAAACTGTTAATTTCCAACACAATAAATTAGGAAAGGAATGGAACATTTTGTTAATTAATTGTGAAATCTGCAAAGTGTAATACTGTAGTTGCTCATCATGAGATACATTAACAGTGCATATTTTTGTGAATTATGAAAAATCTTTTCTTTTTCTCAGAAACTGTGTACACTTTGAAATTTAATAAATTCTTGAGGCAGATTTTTCTTCTTAAGGAATATTTACCCACTAAAAATATTGTGTGCAAAGATCCAACAATGCTAAGTGCATTGTCTTTATTTACCACAATACCCTTTCTTTCAGTTTGTTTCATTTTTTAAATGTAAGACTGAAAATGAGCTGTGAATTTTATAACTTCATAATTAACCACAAAGACTTGTAAAATATTTTATTAACGTTTTTGAGTGTACTGTCAAATTGTGCACCAGACACACCTGCCAAGTGTAAAGATCTATCTGACACCTAATAGTCAAGGAACCTCACACTTCTTTAAACTGAAAACACTTGGTAAGTGTGTTGGGGATAGGAAGGGAAAATAGTTTCATGTTATGTAATCTGATGAGTCTCTTTCAGGAACACAGATTTCATTAGAATTTCAATTTATATATTACAAAAGAAACAGAGAAAAAATAAACTGATGTTGGTGAATGGTAAATGTTAATGTGGCTTCAAAAGAAGAAAAATGCTGTCTGTTTCTAACATTGACAAATATTAAAGATATGTAACTAAGTACGTTCTACTTCTTTTGACAAATAAAATACTCTGAAAGTCCAAAATAAATTAAGCAGAATAATATTTAAGTCATAAATTTTTTGACTTACACAGTAAGCATTATGTAATATACATGTATTAACAGAAACTGTGTGGCATACAAAGCCTAAAATAATGCTATCTTATGCTTCTCAAAGAAATTTGACAAGTCCTAGTCTAAAAGTATATATGCTATTAAAAGAAAAATGTGATTATAGAAAAATAAAGTTGACTTTTTATGGTAAAGAAAATAAATTGAATTGTCTATTTAAAAAAAAAAGAATAAAATCTAGAGTTAAATCAATCAGAACTGTTTAATCTGTCAAGAATATGTCTTGTTGACCTCAGTGATCTGCTTCATGCCACCTTTTCCTTTATAAGAATATCAATAACTTTGACACATGATTTTTTAAGACTATTGTTTCTTCCAGAATGTTCTTACTTTTGACACATTTCTATTTTTTCCACAAAAGCCACATGATGTTTCTTGTTTACAGACAATAGACATATTATTCAATTTGGAAGGAGATTTATGCATGATCTAATTAAACTCATTGATTAGAATTTATCAGAAACTGAATTCTATTTTTGTTACTCTCATTCATAGGAGTATTATTTACTATACACTTGTGCTAAATAAGCCAGATATGTGACCTAGAGTCCTGTCTATTCAATAGTTCTATTTGAGAACAGAAGTTGAACAAGAATGTCAGATTAAGAAATATGATATAAAACAAAAAAAGCATAGAAAGAAAAATTAGTAAAGCCAAGTCAGATCCAGCCACACACTTCTTTAAAAAAATCTCAAATATCATCTATAAAGTCACAGAAAGTTGTCCATATGGTAAAGATGTTGCATTAATCGAGAGTACCATGGTCACTCCAAAACAGACACATACTGAGAGAGCAAACACAGGCACTACAGGCACTGAGGAATCTGTCTTGCATATTTGAGGAGGACATTGCATTCACCTCTGTGGGCTGAGTGAAGGAAACAGTAGGGTGGACTTAGCAACAGGTGAACAGGATTTTCATAAATACCAATGGACAGAGTGTATCAAGAATAATATGGCTAGAAAGGCAGATGAGAAAAAAGGAGAATAAGGGCCTCCTGTGAGTTTTCTGGAAAGAATATCACTTTATGACATGCTCTGGAATATATGGAGTTGATATTGACCACTGACCTGTGATGAAGTTTAAGTATCATTTTCATTATCTCAAAATGTATTAGGCAATTGATTAATCCACATTTTAAAATTCAAGAAAAATATATATTAAAATCTTGAGAATAAAGATTGCCTTTCAGATTACATGTTAATTATTTTTTAGTAAGTGATATAACAAGAGTATAATGAAGATTGTGCTTTTGATTAAGAAACTATTCTTTCAGTCAAACTTTGTAGATAAAGTTCAGCTACTCAAAGTCTTAAACCAGGACATTATTTTATAAACTATTCATCTCATTCACAAGAGCTAGACACCATCCACTTCGGACATAGTCCAAGAATGCTTGTGGTTTTGATAGCTTAGGGTGATTGGTGTTGGGTTTGTGGCCTCTGAATTAGCGGATTTCACTCCAAGACCAAAGATGCAGTCTCAGTCACTCAGAGCTTTGTACAGCAAATATTTTATTAAAGTGAAAGGATAGGGAAAGCTTCTGACATAGACATCAGAAGAGGGTAGAAAGAATACCCGTCTCACTAATTTAAGCAGGACATTATATACTTTTCAACTAGTTGCTGAGAAGAGATAAAAAGAATACCTTAAGATTGTAAAAGTTCCACCAGATCCTTTGCCAAGATATACATCTTGAGACAAGTTCAATACAAGATTGGTCAGAAGGAACGTGTTCTGGGGAATGTTTCTCTGGATGTGATATATTATTGCTAAGAAACAGGTTCCCAGGCAAGATTTGTTACAATTATAATGATTAACATAAAGCCTAAGAGAAGCATGCCCATGAGTAAGACGTATATTATGTTGTGTAATCATTAGCTCCAGACCCAAGGAAAAGCCAATTCTCAAGTGAAATATGTTCATGTTGTTGCAATATGAATACAGGACATAAAAGAAACAAGTTCTATGTGACACAAGGCCAAGAATGTTTGTCTCCTCCTTCTTTAAGGACCCTGAACTGCCTATCAACCTACCTAAACTTTCCTTCTCTCAGTTTTGAGTTTTCTGAGATAATTTGAGAGAAATTGCTTAGTCCAGACCCCTGAAACAACCACAATGTAAACCCAAGTTGGCAGTGTCCTCCCAGTAGTTAGGACAAATTAGGACCATAGATGACACAGACTTTGAGTGCATACCAGTACATATCTGCACTTCTGGCTTCTCTGGTGGCTCAGATGGTAAAATGTCTGCCTGCAATGTGGGAGACCTGGGCTCGATCCCTGGGTCAGGAAGATCCCTTGGAGAAGAAAATGACAACCCACTCCAATGTTCTTGCCTGGAAAATTACACTGATGGAAGAGTTTGGCGCACTACAGTTCATGGGGTGGCAAAGAGTCAGACATGACTGAGCGACTTCACTTTCATCTGCACTTCTCCAAGGGAGAGTTAGGAACAGAAGGAGAAAGGGAGTACTATACCTCAATGCTTGGAAAATAACAATAACATAAAATTTATAATCTATTAGTCAAATGTCTTGATTTAGAATTGCAATAACAACCTAAAGATAAACATACATGCTTCTAATTACACCAAAACATCTAAACATTTAAATTCTGGCTTTACACAGGTTAAGTATGGATAAGGACTTCCCTAGAGGATTTGGTTAGTTTTGAAAAGTGCAAGAGTCAATTAGGTTGTCTGGTCATTGTATAAAACCTTTAGTACCTGGTGAGATATATATCATTTAAGACATATTGTAAGGTTAATAAAACAATGAAATGAAACCTTGGAAAATTAAAAATATTCACAAATGTTGCTCATATCAGAACTTTATAGCATGATTTTCTACATACTGTGCTTATGAAGTGCTTCCCTGGTGGCTCAGATGATAGAGTCCGCCTGCAATGCAGGGGACCTGGGCTTGATACATGGGTCTGTATGATGCCTTGGGGAAGGAAACTGCAACCCATTCCAGTAACAATTGTACATAAGTTTGAGATTCCTTATTAACAATTTATTTTTAACTGTCAAATGTTTTGTCTCCTTTTTTCTTCTACTAAGTCATGACTTAGATATTCTCTTCAACTTCATCCAGTCTACAGTTTTAGACAAATCATTCAATTTACAAAAAAAAGAAAAAAATAAATCATTTTATTCTTGAAATTTCATATATGTTCTCTTTTTTTCATATTTATTTTATTGATGTTTAAATATTTCTTCTTTAATTCTTTGGGTGATTTGAAGTCAATTGCTTTATATTCTACATTCCTTCTAATAAGATACTCTTTGTTGAGTCTTTTAACTGATACTCATAGTACTGGGCTATCTTATGAACTTCCTCATATTTAATCACAATGCCTAGAACTTTCTCCCACTGCATATATTGAATAGATTTGAGTTTGCATTTACCATCAATCCATAAAATGTACAACTAAAAAACATGTTTCAGCAGCTGGTTTCGTGGTTATGAAGGAAGACTGTAGACTGCTTAAAGCACAGTCTCAGGCTTCACTTCGGAGCAACTTTTGCCCTGTTCCCAGCTAAGTGCTAGATGGGTATTCTTGAGTCCCTAAACATTAGTTAAAATGTAATTTTAAGAACACAGCAAAATGCATGAAAGACTCATCAATGTGATCTCTACTTCACTAGAAGGAAGAAAATAAGGATTGGACTTTGAGCAAACACTCAGCAATTGTGCTAAGTTCTAAATAAACATTCAAGCTGCATACCTTGGAGTTTGTTTGTATCATGTTTATATTCTCTATTTTGAAGACATTCTTTCTTAGTAGCTTTCCAGGTTGCGCTAGTGGTAAATAACCCACCTGCCTATGCAGGAGACATAAGAGAAGCAGGTTCAATCCCTGAGTTGGGAAGATCCCTTGAAATAGGGCATGGACACCCATTCTAGTGTTCTTGCCTGGAGAATCCCATGGGCAGAGCATCCTGATGGGCTACATTTTATTATTATTATTTTTTTTTTTCCCTATCCCAAGGGACCCCAGACTTTGGTTTCTTGGAGGCTAACCAGCAGGTTTTCA